>BMAO01006367.1:0-98320 GCA_019973975.1 Trichonephila clavata | reverse complement strand
GGTCAATGTTAAAGGATAGGGATCAAACGGGAAGCACATTTGCCGGTAGGAAAAAAACCTCCAATAATAATAAAAATTTCTATGGGCATAAAAAAAATTATTGTTTAGAGGATAGTGTTCTTTGAATTTTGATTTTTGAAAAAAAATACGCAGTTTTCAGCAGTATTGCAAAATGAAATTGGAGTTTTCTATGTTAAAGTATAGGAAGTGAAAACGCAAAGCACATTTTAATAGAAAAAAAATTGATTTTTTCGAGTTGAATTAAATAGTATATAAGAAAGCATGCTTCCCTCTTTTGACTGGTGTAGCCAGAATTAAGTTTTATGTTTTTATTAATGAACTTTTTTAAATTTTAAGTTCATTCTGAATTATTTTTGGCGTAGTTAGGATTATCTCAAACAGATGGCACCACCATCGTTTTGTAAAACGAATTTTACTTGGCTACAAATACTTAATTTTGGCGATATCTTTATAAAATATAGTCGCCAGCCGAAATTATGGTAACTTGCAAGTTGTGACAAATAGTGTGGAAAATAAAGAAGATTTATGATGTACACAGAGATTTAACATCTCAAACCTGATGAACTTTCCTATTTAGGAATGTTTTTAACATTTTCTGCATGTGTGCTTTAAAAGTTTAATTTATATACATAATTTATAATTATGCTGCTTAGATTTTTTTGCCTGTTATTGATGAAATGCATATAAAAATATTTAAATTCTGTGAAGCGACTGAATGAAAAATTGAAAGTATACTTATTTTATACTTGACCGAAAGTTATGAATTGACTAAAGAATACAAATTACTACTCTGAAGCTCACAATTTAAAATTTTAATCTAATTATTGTAATGCAATTATAATTTTTTTTAACTAACAAAAAATCGAATCGATTTTATATTTAACGTACAATTTTACCATTAAACCATTGGAACAATCATTAACCAAATCTTGTGTTTTCTAATTAAATTAGCAGAAACTTATTTTTTCGATTAATTTTCTACAATTCTAAGCTATACCCCAAATTCTCAGGCCATTTTTGTGGAAAAAAATTAAAAATAGTGTAAAATATGTTATTGAGATATATGATATATTTACGAAATAAAAAGTGGCTGCGTTAGCCTAATGGTTATGTAACAGAAATCGTGGCAGCCGTGTCATGAGTTATAGCCAGTACCGCTCAAGACCCGCCATGTAGGGGAGCTTAATCTGTCGAGAACTCAGATGTCCTCCTGTTGGTGTGGTTTGGCAGTCAGGAGAGGGGGTGGTAGCTCAGGTGTCATCCTCGTCACTTGATCATAGTTCAAAATTACGAGGTCTGTCACCAAAAGCCCTCGAGTAGCTGATCAGTACGACGTTAATATTCACTTAACGAAATAAAAAAATAAAGGTGAATTAATAAGAAATGAGTAATTAATTTATTATTTATTAAAAACTTTTAAATATAAACGAGAACCACAGTAATTTTTCTATCCGACAATATTTTGTCAAATCCACCCCCCCCCCCCCGGTGAATTTTTCAGTCTTCGATTCTAAGCAGCATCCGATTTTTAGTAGCAAAAGGGAAGTAGTGCGACTTAGATTCGAATAAATATGGCAATATCGTGATTTTAAAGTTTTTGTATCTTTAAGTTTGCTTTTTTTTCTATTAAAAATTACTGTCCCTGACATTTTCTATCATTGAACATTTTCAATAACCTGTTCTTGACTAAATGTTTAATATAATAGTCTCTGTGTGTGTGATTTCTTTGAGGAATACATTTTGCACATATCAAATTTAGAATCAAAGTTTATTCAAAATATGTCCATTTTAGTTAAATATATGATAAAAAATTTTAAGTAGTAAATTTTTTATATAACTTTTTTATGAAAAAAGAAATATGTGAGGCATTACCGTATGAACAGATATTTGCTGCTCATTGGAGTTTTTCTTTTAGTACTATAGTTAAGATATTGATTTTTTTTATTACTAGTTTGTTTTTAAATTATAAAACAAAGCATTCACACACACACAGTTCTGCTGAATAAACTTTAAAAAAATTAGTTTTTAAAAAATTAAAACTTAATTTTCTAAATATTTAAACGGTGTTTTCATTTTTTACATCAAATATATATAATTTTTAATTTTGGAAGACATTTAAAATGAATTATTTATTTATAAACGAAGTGAAAATGTAATTGTAATAATTAATAATGTTTGCTTTTTTAATCTCGCAATTGCGAATCGAATTGCTCGATTTTCAAATGTTAAGAAGTTTTACATTTCTTAACTTTTCCATTAATCATTTGCTCAGAGAAGTTCATAATCATTATGAGCTTTTTACACCTTGAGGGGGGGGGATGTTTCTATCCACTAGAAAACTTATGTCAATCTAATTATTACAAAGCTATTTTACCATAAATTTGTTTTAAGACAATCTGTTACTCAGTATAATTACTGTGTGATAAATTACTTTGTTTAATTGCAGCTTTATTATCCAAAAAACCGTTTAGCATCCTTCCAAAGGCACTCGTCATGTCATGATGTCAATATCTCATGGGAATTTCACTTCGGATGGGCCAGAAAACACTTGTTGGTCGGATGTCTTTAGAAAAGAAAAATACAAAAAAGGGGAGAAAAAGGAAACTTTTATTGCTGTGGGTACTGAAACAGATAAGAGGGGAAGAAGCGGTAGGGAGATGTGTGAGGCGGGGGGGGGGGGGTCTCAACTTTCCGTGCTTTTGAGGTCTTCTAATTGGATGGTGTTGAATAATCATTCTGACCGAAGTAAAATACGTTGCTCGTCTTAGCTATGGTTTCCTAGGAAAGCGGTTCCGCTCTTCAGTGTCCATAACAATACGGTGGATGACGTCACTAAACATGTGGAATTTAGAGTAGGAACCTTTATACTTCTTATACGACTTATTTCACAACTCACATTATTGCTATTTATAAATTACATAAAAGTGCATATTATTAGAACATGTAAGAACAATCATTATTTAACATAGATAAAATTTTCGATTCCATATTAAAACAATAGTCCTTTCATACTTATTATTTTTTTAGAAAAATTCGAGATTAAATGCATATCAAAGAAATTTACTTTTTACTCTGTAGAATCGGTGAATAAATAAGAATTATTCGACAAGAAATGTTTTATATATCAGGGAAAAAAGAAACCAACGTTTTTTACTATTTTGATATTTTTTTTGACTGATGATTGTTATGCATCTTCCAAAACTAATAAGATTGGAAATTTATTACACATGTTAGGAATATTATTTTTTTGTGAGAGAAGGGGATAAAAGAATAAAAACAAAATTCTCCCCAACAGACACCATACTCACCAATTTCATAGAATTTATTTTTACATGGAATTCATAGCAAATTGTGAAGATTTATTTGTAAATTATATGCCAGCTTAATTCTGGAAAATACAACATATAATTTTTTATGGTACTATATTTATTCGATAAGAGTAAAATTGCTTCATACTATTAGTCCACTTTTAATACAACAGTTTGAAACATGAAACTTAATTTTTCACTACTGTATATCTACCTTTCTTCTGTTTCGTTCTCCTCAGCATTCATAAAGTGCAGTGGTCTTCAAACTGTGTTTCACGGAACCCTGGGGCTCTCAAGGTTACCTAAGTCACAATAAACAATCGAAAAGGAGATTATAAATGTATATGTAAAATGGATTGAAGAGTTTGTATAACTACAAGTATCTTTTATAAAAAGCTCATTTCATCATTAAATTTTAAAATTCTATTTGTACTCTGTTTGTAGATCGATTTATAAATCTTTCGAGAGCTTAAATGCTCTTCTGTTGGTGTGATGTGGTAGTTAGGAGAGGGGATACTAGTTCAGGTGTCGTCCTCGTCACTTGACCATGGTTCAAAATTACTGTCTGCAGTGCCGGTTTAAGCTCATTTTGATGCCTGGGAGTAGAAGATCCACAGATACTCTTTGCTCTGGAGAAGCCTGATTTATAACTAGAAAACCTGTTTAAGTCCAGCCTATCCTGGTCCTTCCCGGCCCAGGGCGCCCGCCCCAAGTGCCCAATGGATAAACCGACACTGACTGGTTTTTTCTAACATTGAACATTTTCAATTCCCTGGTCAAGTCTGACTAAATTTTTAATATAATAAATGCTGCGGTTCCTTTACGCAATACATTTTACACATATCAAAGTCAGAATTAAATTCGGAAAATATCCATTTTAGTTAAATATGTAAATAACATTTTTAAGTAGTAA
Organism: Trichonephila clavata; assembly: GCA_019973975.1. NCBI lineage: Eukaryota > Metazoa > Arthropoda > Arachnida > Araneae > Nephilidae > Trichonephila > Trichonephila clavata. The sequence goes on along the minus strand of BMAO01006367.1, from coordinate 94,078 downwards.
AATTTTTATAAAATTCTTTTAGTACTATAGTTAAAATATTGATTCGTTCTAGTTTATTTTTAAATTAGAAAATAAAGTATTCACACAAAATAATAATCCGCTGAATAATCTTTTAAGAACACTTTCTTTTAAAAAATTATTTTTCTAAATATGTAAACGGTGTTTTCATTAGTTCACGATAAACATTGGTCCGAAGTCTCTAGGAAAGAAGAGAAAGGTACAAAAAAAAGGGGGAGGAGAGGGTAGGAAACTTCTATTGCTCTGTAATAAAACAGAAAAGAGCTGAAGAAACTGCAGAGTGTGAGGGGGGAAGGGTGTCCTCTCTTTTGGTGATACTTCTGATGGGGTTTTGCGTAGAACAGGGATGACCAACCCAAATGACCTTGCAGGTCACTTATGAAAAACATTACAATTCAGCGGGCCACATATAAAAATATATATCTCTATGATAGATTTGGATTTATTACAAGCATTTATTGGAGTAAAAATTAAAAACAGAACGAATTATTATTGCTTTTATTATTTTTATATGTATACAAACAAAGATATAATAATGAAAATGCAATGAATCAAATAATATTATTTAAATTTATTTGATTAGCGAGATATTTGTTTCTCAACTCTTTCACTGAGTTTTTTCAATAGATCTCAATGCATATATTTGTGCATCGTAATTGATGTTGCAGGTTTTCGTCTGATAAGTTTGAGCGCAATTTCCTGTTAGATTAATTTCATTTTCAAGGGAAACAAGTAATATAAAACAAATTTTAAGACAATTCCTACTTTGAATGAATGAATACAAAGTATTTTATCAACGATTGAAAATTTCAACAAGATATATATAGATATAGGTATAGGGAGAGAATGAACTTATAGTAGGAATTGAAAAAAAGCATGATTTGTCTGAATTGTTGTAACAATGCGCACCTGGTTTGGCTAGTTTGGATGAAAAACTGGTTTTCGGCGCTAACTTTTGTCATTGTTTTGTTTTAGCATTTACAATATTACAATAATGGAGACGAATCTAAGTTGGTGTCGAAAACCGGTAATTAATTAATTTAATTAATTGGTAATTAATAGATAAATATTTGAAAAAACTGTATTAGCATCAAGTCTCATCCACTACATAAAACAATACTATTATTTTGTTGCCAAATATGAGTAAAAATTAAATAATCTTATGGTTATCCAACGGTATCAATGTTAAATTTATGTTATTGTATATTAAAATCAATAATTGTATGTGATTTAAAAATTGTATTTTAATCTATATGTATATGCAGCATAAAATATATCATGCTTTTATCAATGTTGATATATTTCAGAATTTGTACTAAAAAACGCTGGGGAAAAAAAATTGTAATATTTTTTCTTTTGTTTGTACTTTCTTCATTTAAAAATTATTTAAATATTTTTCAGATACACGTGATGCTATTGTACCGCTATTTATAATTAAAAGTAATTTAATAAAGTTATTATTTGCGCATTTTGTTTGAAAAATATTTAATTATATTTTATAGGTAAGAATTGGTCTTTGAAGAAAATTGAGATAACTCTTTGTTGATTTTCTATGCGGACTCGAAATATTTTTTTTGTGAGGAAATATTTTTTACTTACTTAGATAACTAGAACCAAAAACGGAGAGCAATGTGCATACAATTTTCTCTTTTGAAACAATTAAATCTCTCCAGCAATGGCATTCAATAAATTACAAAAAAGCTGTAAATTTATTTTTGGAGTTACCTTTCCAATTTTTTTGACATTTCGTAATTGTCCATAATTTTGGAGATCTATTTCAAATAAGATCTATTACAAATTTATCAACTTCCATCCTCTCAAAAACTAACACATTTCTTGAGTACTGCAGAGTGCCACTGAGAATTGTGCCACGTGCCACACGTGAAATAGGTTTCCAACCCCTTTTCTATCGTATGAATGTAAAATTGTATCATATTGTTTGTTCATTTAATACAGCATATTAAAACGTGAAATTAAGTTTTTCATTGCTTTAAATCCACCCATTCTTCCTTTGAAAATCATTTATTCAGAAAAAATTAAACAATTTCGTTCTCTACATCATTTATCTAGAGCATTGATCTTCAAACTGTGTTCCACAGAACCTTGAAATTACACGAGTCACAATAAAAAAAAATCGAAAAGAAAAATTATAAATGTGTATGCAAAACGGATTCAAGTTCTCATGAAGTTCATATAACCACAATTATCTAAAAATGATCTCATACATTAAAATTAAAAATTTTATTTATACATAACTTAACTTTGTTGTGAAAAACTTTTTAAACTTTTATTGTTTTATAATAAATGAATTTAAAACTTTTCTTTCTTTATCTATTAGATTATGAATATACCATTGTTTGCTATCCCGAGTTCCACAAAGTAATTTTATACTAGTTAGTGTAATATCCTGAAACCTTTTACATTTGTGGGGGGAAAAACACCTATAATGAAGAAGATGGAACAATTTATCGACATATCAAGAGATTCAATTATAAAATTTAAATTTAAGCTAGAACACCAAAATTTTAGGTTGCCAATTCTTGCGAAATACGCAGAATTTCTCACATAGCTGTGAGCATTTTAATGCCATTCACAAAAACGCATTTAGTAAGTGAAAAATATTTCTCAACGCGAGTGTCTACAAAAACAAAATATAAAAATGAATTAAACGCGGAATATGAAATGCTACTGCACATAATTTCCAAGGGCCAACAGTTTGTGTAAAAAATGTGAACACACATATCTCAGTTACTAAATATGATGCATGCGCAGGTGACATTTGGATCACAAATTAATATTATCAATGAATAAAAAACATTAATATTACATCATAAAATTTTCCAATAAGAAATAAAATTTTTTAAATTTTCTCTTCATATAACATCAAAAATATATGTTTATCTATATACTTTAAATATTATTTTAAGATATATTCTTTTAAGTGTGGAATGGGATTCCCCCAAAACAAGTGCCGAATTACTCATTAGGTGGAGTAGGTGATTGCTTATGGACCCCACTCTTTTTAGGGGCTCCAAAAATAAAAAAACCCAAATATTTAGCTATTTTTTGCTGCAAGAATTAGTTTTTATTACAGATTCTAATAAATAATTAGTGTTTAGTTACATATTTTTTAATTCGTAGATTATATGTTATTTTATTTGTGCAATGAAATATATTGCTAAAATGTTGTGTAATAAGATTATTAGGCTACAGGGCCCCGAGAACTGGACTGCCTAGGGATCTCCATGTCGTTTTATCCAACACTGCTGAAAACATCTTACAGTTTTAAGGGTTCCGTGAATCGAAAAGTTTGACCACTGATCTTTGTCCAGAAATAACTCTTCCATGGACAAGATTCCCTGCTGTTTTACTCCCTCCCTCCCCTGAAAAAGAAAAAAGAACTACCAATTTTACGATTGTGACCCCCCCTCCTATCCCCATTCCTTAGCGAGAGTCGGCTTTCGCCGAGGGGAGAATTTTGTTGAGAGGAGTACCCGAGAGAGAAATTTATTGCCCATCTTGGGAATCTTCAGAAAAATATTTGTGCCAAAATCTAGCAAAAGTCAACGCCATCTAGATGTCATGTAAGATGTTAAACAACTGACGGGCTTCCCCTTAAGGGATTTTATTATCTAGAGCAGAAATGAATTTTCTTATACTAATCACTAACTTACGCAATATAAACGCTTTTTTGTAAATTACTATTCTTTCGAAAAACTATAAACGAAAAAAAGAGAAAAGTAATGAAATGTGTGAAATAAAATACCGTACTGCAAGTATACATTCTCTTCCTATCTTTCAACTATTATATCGAGGAGGGGGGGGGACTCAGTATGAAATGAAATAATCTTTGTTGAGAATAATAAATCAGCTCTGAATAAATATAATGGAGGAAAATTCAGTAAAGTATTTGAGAATTTGGAAAAACATGAGTGATTATATCCTTTAGAAATAAAGATAATAATAAAGATAAAACAAATAATAGAATTAGAATAAGATACGTGAAAGTTCTGGATTAGATAAATAATTACTTTTCAAAAAAGTTAAACTACGATTAATTTGATATTTATATCTTGTATTTGTAAAAATATTGTAATTTACCTTCGTTTTTAAAAAATAATAATTATTTGCTTTAAAAAAAATTTTTGAAATTTAACTTATTTGACAAATGCATAAAGTTTTTTTAATCTGATTTTGATAAAAACAATTTTTTCAAAGTGAATTCGAGAAATCGTTAAAACTACTGCTGAAACTACACTGGTAATATTTGTAGAGAACATCAGCGTTAAAAAGAAGCAGAATATCAGAAATGCAGTGTATTACTACGCGGAGTTTTCCCGTGAGGAGAAACGTACCGCCTATGGTTACTGCAAACCGGTTCCTCTCAAGGTTAAGTTTTGGCGATCGACCTTTAGCTAGAGAAGAGAATTTGGCGGTGGTAAATCCCAGCTCACGTTATTGAAGATTTCCCGAAATTTCTTTTGGAACAACTTCTTTCATTTGTTTTTGATAGTAGATGTAAATACGAAAATTCCGCCAAAATACTCAGTCAAATCAAACACGTGGCTATTTGTTTTGTATATCATCACGTGATTATGACGTCAGGTGTATCCAGCCGATTCGTGGAAGACACCGATCACGCTCTTAGAAAACTGTGCTCGAACCTCAATAATGTCTTGAAGAGAAGGAATGTGGCTTTTGAGAAAGAGTTACTAGGAAAAGTCTATAAAATAGATCAATATTTGGATTTTTTTATTCAGAAGATGAAATATTTTGACATCAACTAATTTTTTAATATTTTTTTTAGTTTTCTATGGGATAATAGCCTTTGTTGCTCCATATCTCATAAAAAAAAAAAACTGTAGCTGTAACGTCATACACTAATCACAGTGCAGTTTTTAAAATGAATTTTAGGAGTTAAAAGAAAAAAAAAGAAAAGTTAATGTGTGAAATTTGTTTTTTTCCCCGGAAATTTCTGGGATAAATTTATTTTTGCTGAAAATGTTTACATTGATTTGAAAGTCATTTTTTTTCGTTAGTAAGGAGAATTTTATTTTTGAATTTGCAGTTCTGTTTGGAATATGGAAGAAAATTTGAGCCATGTTATTTCCCATGTCAATAAAAATTTACCAAAAAAAGTCGACGAATTATATCCATTTGTAAGTGACAATTAGCTATTTACATCTGAAATTGTTCGGTGTTACATAATTAAATGAGACTATTATGATGTCATTAATTGAATTGGCACTATGCTTTTTCAACTTTTGCATTGTATCAAATTATTGTTTTCCCTCCAACTGTTTATTTAAGTTCATTTTCATGACATTAGGATTGGGAAATTTAAAACTTGGGTTCGTTCAAGTATTTTTTCCCTACCTCTAGTCAAGTCATTCAAATCTTCGGAAGAAATTTTGGTTGAAGTGTTATTTATTATCTTCCCCTTTTTCATATATTCTATGATCTACATTTATAACAAAATAAACGTATAAAAACCACATTTATATGTTTAGGAATAAAAATGTGTAGGAAATTGAAGGAATAATGCAGGAAATAATGATAAGTAAAGGAGCATATAAAAAACAGAAGGTTTTACTCAGACAAAAATGTCATATAAATATATGGATCAAATTTGGTTGATCTACAAAAGCTTAGATGAGGTATGCAACTTAGACTTAATTTTAACTGAATAGGGATTGTTAATTTAGTGTAAAACATCTTTGGAAATTATAATAATCAACTATTTGCATCCTTAGTGACTTAATCGCCTACTCAAAATAAATAGATCTGGATTCCACAAACTTAGTTTTCTATTCAATAGTTTGGTTGATTCATTGAATAGTATCTCATTAACATGATTTTCAGTGGCGTAACGGAAAATAATTGGGCCCCCCCCCGCAAGGTCAGGTCTTGGGCCCCAAGCCGGATATATATACTTGCTTGTGTGTGTGAAAAAGTCTGTGTTCACCTACTACTGCTTACATAAACGACAAAAAAATTTTTAAAAACTGGAATTTGAAAATTTTTTTTAGAATTATACTTTATTTAGTATATTCCAAGTATTGAGAATAAGAAAAGTTCGGTTTGCTTTCATAGCTTTGAAAATAAGGACAGGTTTGTAGCTATTCCAACAAAAATCAAGTAGAAAAAGTCTGCATTCACTGTTTTTGTAGTAACTATAAAGATTATTTAAAAAGGATAATGAGCTACTATTTAATAGCTGGTTGGATAACTCCGTGTTTTGAAAGCTTCCTGTAGTCGTTTCGGGATTGAATTAACAAGTGTAGGGTTTCTTCAGAGCTTATCTTCTCTCATTCGTCCTTAAGAACACTCTTTTCCACCAAGTGTATGTGTTTTAATATATATAAAGGATTGCCAAACCATAACATAATGTATACCTTTATGCATCACGTAAAAATGAACTTTTAACTGAATACAAAATCAACCGGAGTCTGAGTAAATGAAGTTAATAATGTATAACATTAGAGAATATTTATAATATTTATTAAAACTAGGAATCTTTAACGATAGATAAACTGGTAACTTAAATAAAAACGAACACTAAGAAAAACACGAACACTGTAAAGTAGTTTTAGATTTAAAATTCTTACGAAAGAAAAAAGGTATCACTTACCTGATTCTTCATTTCTGAATCCCTGGAGGAATTTGACCTAAAGTTCGATTACATTCTAGCGTAAATACTGTAACGTTTAAGGAGAGTTCTTTGTATAAAGCAAAAATGATTTAATGAAAAAAAAATAAAAAACATACATTCCATTATGCTTTCTTCTCATTAAGCTTCATTTGATTGAATACTCATAAATCTATCATCAAATGCTCCCATTTAAAATGCTCTGATGCTTTTCCAAGTTTTGTAATACTATTTTACTTGGATAAAGCATAACAGATGTACATTATTTACGACTTTACTAAATGAAATTGAAACACATGGGGGGGGAGATTGAAGACACCAATAATTTTCTCTGCTGCTTCTTAAAAAGTAAATCATATCTTTCTCCCCTACCCTCTCTACTGCTAATATAATGTATACAATAATAGCAACAGTGTAGGATTTTAGTATCTTCCTAGCATTTTATCCCATTCTCCGTCTGACTTAGATTTTATTTGTTAGTAATTTAGGTTTTAAAAGAAAACCCACACTGAAGAAAAGTATCTCTCGTCGCCTAGATTACAGCATATAAAAAAAAGTTTTTTGATTTGGCTGTAGGATTAAAGATATTTAATGAGGGTATGAAAGTTTTGATTATGAATGACGTTTGATCGCTGATTGGAAAATCGCTTAAAAATTCGATTTAAAAAAAATGTGAAGCGAATTTTGAGAAAATCTACGTTTATGGCATCAGTCAGGCTTTGGGCCTCCTAGAAGCTGTGGCCCCCCCTGCAGTGCGGGGGTGTACATTACGCCACTGATGATTTTATATATGCAAGTCTATTAACTTTATAGTTCAATATTTTTCAAGAGCTAATGAAATCTCATTAATTGGTTTAAATGCTTATGAATGTTGAAGTATTTTTTGCTTATTCCAAAACACTAAAACATAATTAAAAAAAAAAATTTTTAGCAACATTATTTTTTGTTTTAATTTATTTTATTTTTAAAAGGCATTATAATAATGTTGGGAAAAAAAGTAAGGATGCTGGGTATACGCATACACACTCTAGATGAGAGGTAATAAAGATTTGGAAATTAAAAATTTAAATTGATGATTCAAATTTCTGAAATAAAGATGGATGCTGCAGTATCTGTAAACAAAGGGAGATTGAGGGCTACTTTTTTCAGTGTAGTTAAATCAATTTTATGGATAGTCTTCTGTTGATATTAATGAAGGAAAACCTTATGAATGTGTCAATGTTCTAAATCTGTATATATATGTGTGTAACTCTTTCAACTCTTAATATATTTGTATGCATTTTTTTTTATGCTTAGGGGAGAAAAAAGGATCTACTTGAATTTTTTTGGTATGAGTTCTGGTTTATTAGAGTTAATACCTGAATTTTGCTTTTATTTCAAAATATTTTTTTAATCATATTAATTCTATTTCACAAAATAGTTAAAGTATCTGTATGTTAAATCTGTTATGTTTAGATTTTTTTTATTTGAATAATTAATTTTAAGGGTTAAAACAAGAATCTTGTATTTGTCATATCCTTTTTATGGAATTAAAAATCATATTTTATTGTGAAATTTAAAAATTTATAATTATGAGATAAAAAAAAAGTAATTATTGATTTCACTCTCTATAATTTTAAGCAATATTTTTTGCATAACAATTTGAATTATTTCAGAAACTTCATTGGGTGTTTGGACATGATACAAAAGTGATTCCTATAAATATATCATCTGCTACTATTAAAGGAATTATCTTTGCTTCTGGTGCAGTTGGTGTTTGTTATGATTGGGTGAAAAAATCTCAAATTATGTTACTTGGACATGTAAGTTATTTTGATAATATTTTTTTGTATATTACAAATATGGTTTCCTTAAAAGCTGTGCATGCACATACATTGAAATACAACTGTATTCAAGACACCAGTATAGTTTTAAGTAGTGCTGCCTTTTGTGCTTTGATAAGAGTGATTCATTTCTGCATGGGATTTGACAAGATATCAGAAGTATCGGGAAGTCATACAGATCTACAAACTCTCAGTAATATCTACAGTTCATAAAGATTTGAGGGAGTAGAGTTAGTGAGTTTAATATGTCCAGATTTCTTTCTGGATATACCGATGGAGTTGAGATCAAGTGACCTAGATGGTCAGGGAAACAAGTTCGTTGAAGGTTCTTAAGAACTATTTGGACACAATTTGAGAGTGATGGCATATGCATTATTTTGTTGAAGAATGAGATCTTCAGTGGAATGCTGAAGTTACAAATGGCTTCATATAGTTGTCGAGGATATCAAGATGGCATGGACCACTCAGAGTCCATGCTACATATACCACTAGCTCCCGAATCATGTCCCTGTGCTGACTGTACATCATCCTCAACAGTTCCTGCAATGGGCAATGGAACATTTGCATTGAATCATAAAAGAACGACAACCGATAAATCAGTTTCTGGTCAATCAAATTGGTGGAAAAGTGTGAAATGCCGATTTCAAACAGAAACCCAAGCATCAAGAGGCACATTTGCTTGCATCCAAAATGGTGGTGGTGGTGGGGGGGGGGTAGTATGGTGGAATAATGTTTAATGAGGCACATATGATAAGGCTGATGTGGCAGTAGCTACACCCTTGCTTTTCATGATAAAACAATGTTTTATAACATACTAAAATTTGATGGATCCAACTATATGTTTTTTTTTATCACTTGAAAGTTAAAATTGGTTTCAATCAATATGGACTTTTTCCATATCATTGAATAATATACAGTAAAATATTCAAAGTTTGACTATCTTCATAAGCTAACCTAATTTTTGTTATTTCACATTATTAGTTCCTATCTAAAACTTCACCAATTGAATCTACTCTACCCTAAATAGTATAAGCTTTGGCATTTAATTAAAATTTGTTTACTCATAGTGCTATTATGGTGCTAGGTAATGTTTTTGTTTATCATGGTATATAAAAATTGTTTTGAAAAAGTAGAATTATTTCCAAATGGTTAAATAAAAGATATATAATATATGCTGTTATCGCACATAATATTGGTGAATTTTAAATTAGATCAGATGATAACTCTAACAGTTCTGTTAAAATTTTTTATGAGTTATAATTAATGGATAGTATTCATTAATTTGTTGGTTTCCATATGTTTTGCATATTTATTCTTAAAAAATTACAGTTATACTATAAAACCTCAAATGTGTATTTCTTGCTTGTTGAAATGTGATATATATGAAAAGGTACCATGAAGTTGAAAGAGATTTATAACAGTTTAGAACTGGACTAGAGAGAAGTTAGATAAAAATTTGTATTTGTAAATATTTGAGAAAATTAATTTCGATTAATGAAGTGATGTTTAATTTAAAAGCTTATTATTGCATGATATGATGTATTCATTAATTTCATAAAGATATTAAGGAAGTTTTAATTAATATAATGTTTTACATCCAACCGAAGTAAAAAGACAGTCATTGTATTTTGTTATTTTCAAATTTTCATTTTTATCATGAACAAAGAAAATAGTTTTTTTTGCACTAAATATTTAATCAAATATTTCACTCAACATTTGGTAAACAAACACATAATATTATGTAAGATGGAAATAATGTATTATATTTTTCTATAACCATAATTCCATTCAAACAGTCCTGGTACAATAAATTCATTTAAAAGTAAGCTTATTTTCATTCAAGTACTGTGTTAAATGAATTTTTGTTTGATTTTTGATAATTTTCAGATGAAAGAAATTAGAATATTAAAAAATAATTGTTAATTCTTAGAGTTAACAGTTCCTAATATAACAATCAAAATTATTCCAGGTCAGCAACATTATATCAATTGCTACAACACCTAGTAAAACATACTTGGCTTCTGCTGATTCTGGACCTGAGAATTCTTTAATTGTGTGGCATGCCAAAACTGGGTAATTACTTATTAATTTTTTAATAGTACATTTATTAGTACATTTAATAGTACATGTGTACTCTAATACATATAATATATTTTGAAAAGCTTTGGGAAGGAATATGTATACATGATTCTCAAGAATGTATCTATGTTTGAAATAATTTAATGAATTGAAGATAAATTGTTTTTTTCATAATGATTCTTTTATTTTTCATATTTGTAGAAAAATTGTTTTCATTGTACCTGGATATTTTCTTGATGGAGTTAAATGGATGTGTTTTTCAAGTAATGATAATATATTACTTACGCTTAGTGGAGGAATACCACAAGTAATTTCTTTATGAATATTATGAAGTAAACCTTTATTATTGCATACTTTTTTAATTTTATAAAACATCATTTGATACTCTTTGAAAAATTATTCTGTCATAAATGTACTTTTTAAAGAGAAATTTATTAATTTGTTTTGTACTTTTTATTAAATTTAGATAGTATTAGTATTTTTATACTGCATGTAATATTATTGATGTATAATCAGCATTAAATTGATGCATTAATAACCATCCAGTCCAAACATCTTTTGTTTTTTCCTGTGTAATGTCTTAATATGATTTAATAGAGAGGAACAAGTCTGTATTCTGTATGCTTATATAATTGCTTTGCAAATTTTTTCCTTTTCATTTCTAAAGAAAATATTTATTGTTGCTAGCTATTTTCTTGTTGAGGAACCATATGTGGATGTTGTGTAGTGATAATTTAATACTTCAGTGTATATTATAATCCATTAATTAATGTGTTTGATTTCCTAAAAAATAAATGTTTTATAACAAATAAGCAGAAAAGAAAGAAAAAAAAAGGGGGAGGGGGATAATATTTATTGTAGTTAGCAATTAATCTTGGTTTGGCTTTTTGCACAATTCTAAATGGGGGGGGGGGCTGAATTTAAGGAGTGGACAATTTGGGACAACCCTCAGTTGGAACTTACATCTTAAAATGAGGAAAATTTGAACTTAATCTACCAGTTGAAATGTTCAGGGGAATAATATAAAAGGTCTATACCAGATAAAAAATTGAGTCTTCCTTCAAGCAAACAAGAAAATTGATTTTCAAGAGTGTAAACACTTTGTTATACAACTTTCAGATCTAATGCAAGTCCACCTGTTTAATGTTTTGGCTGTGAGGAGTTCTATTTTACCTATGCAAGGACTAAAGAAGAAGAGACATCTGTAAATTGCATAAACTTATCAACAATCAATCCGTGTACAACAGTGGATCAAAAAGGAGCTGGAATTCTTGTTAAAATAAATTATTTCAGAAGATTAAAAAAAAAACTTACAAATTATTTCTCTGCTTTACTAATGCAATTTTTTCAGTGTGTAGGCAGTATTTTTATTCCATTTTGATAAAAATATTATGGATGGTATGAAGCCACATTGGAGCTTAAATGCTTCTATTTGCACATCGTCATCAAATTGCTGTCTTCTTAAAGCCTCTTTTAGCAATACAAAGCAGTTGCATAGCAATAAAGCAGAACTAGAAAGAGAATGTTCCAATTCTGGTGAAATTGTTTCAAGTTTTTGAATTGCTAAAGCAGTTTTTAGTGTTGAGCATTGTCGTGCAACAAAATCTCATTTTTGAAGTGAATTTTTTTTCTTTTTCACCATCAAATTAGTTTTTCTTTCTAAAAATTAGCAATAACACATCTAGCATTAAAGGTGTATCTGTCATAAAATAAAACAACATGTAAGATTCTATGAGAATCCTATTAAGTAGTCGCAAGCACCTTTCTGCTGATACAAATTCATGTGTTCAATGTTTGGGATGATGAACCCATGGAATCATAAAATCATATTGACTACCTTGTTTTTTCTTTGACTATAACAATTGTTCTCCACTCTTCTTCTACTTGTTGACCTGTTTGGATTTTGGAATGTATAGATATACCCAGGCTCCGTCATATGTTTTTGTAAGTCAAAAATTTGTCTCGTTGCAATAGCACTCCAAAAGTTACACACTTTTAAATGGAAGGTTCTTCAATTGGGCAGGTAACATATGCAGTACCCCCTTGTATCATTTTGTGAGATTTTCTTTAATGATTGCTTGGGCGCTTTCTGTTTGAGATTCCAGCTGCGGACTCAAAATTTCAGCTATTATCAAACATCAGTCTTCTTTAATGAGATCTCAAACAGCAGGTAGGGTAAAGTCTGGCATATAACGTACATTTATACTTTCAAGCTGCATTTTTCAATTTGTTGGTATATTTGCTGTATAACACTCAACCCCTTTTTACAAAGAAGTTTGTAATGTTAGTATACAGTGCTCTTATGTTTTGAAGTAATTTATTTGTGGTATTGTCCCAGACTTTTGATAAAATATACCTCTCTAGTCTCTAGTATACCTCTAGAACTATTACTCTTTCAGTTCATAAGGCATGCCATTTTTAGCGCGTTTTTCACGTAGTGTAAAAAAAGCTCTATTAGGACGCAAATTTCGTCTTCGTTCCATATTTTGTCATACCTTTTTCTCAGCCAATAAGCAACCGATTGACCTCGGGTTTTCGGCATCTGGTCGCATTTGTGCCCTAGATAAGCCGAATCATATTTAAATTTAATAATTAAAAAAAAATTTTTTTTAAAAGTATATTACTATTTTCTGTTAGTAAAAAGTTCATTAGTTGCATTGTTGTAAAATACAACATGTAAAAAATGTGCTAAAATTACTTGGCCATGCCAATGATTGATATCTTGTTTTAAAATTAATTCTTTAAACAGTATTTCGATCTATGTAGAAATCTAATTTTTTTATGCTCATCTCTTTTACTATTCTTAAAGCTCCCATTTTTATACTTGGCATATAAAGTGCACCCTTAAATTTTGGTTTTATTTTTTTGTGTTAAAAGTGTGTGGTTGTACGCCGTGTTTTACAGTATGTTTGTGATGCTATAGCTTTATTATGGATTCTGGGCATGCTTCATATTTTCCACTTGTTTTTATCTTGCTTTAAATGATTTGATATAATGAGGTTCTCAGGTTTTTAATTATGTATTATGTTTAAATTTTTTTGACAATTGGCTTGAAATTTCTCTTAGTTTTACATTTTTACATGTCAAAATTTTACTGTATTGAAATGTACTTGTTTTCAATTCATTGTGTTATTAACTTAAGCAATTTGTGAACAGAAATAGCAACCTCTTGTTCTGACACTCCTCCTCAACACATACTAGATTGTCACTTTCTTGGAATCTCACTAGCATGTGCTGCTTGAAAATTCTGGTTTATCTTTTATCCACCTTCTTATAATTTTCAAATGTAATTATGCTCACAATTTTAGGAGATTAATTTTTTTTGTCTGTGCTGATTTTAGCTTTTAAAATTCACTTGCAGAAGAAAAACTATGCAATCTTTGATAAGAATACTAGCTGTTACCCACCCGCTTCGCTGGGTATTTCATGATGTCTTATAAATATATACTGTTTATATATACATAAATTATTGATACTAAGTCCTAGCATTAAGAATTTGATTGTATTGAAAAATATACTTATACTTGTAACTCTTGCCTCTTGATAAAAAAAAAGGGCAGAACTACTAATTTGTATTATCAAATAATCTCTAAAATTGAGTATAGAAGGATGTTTGCACTTTCATAACCCTATAACCAAGTGGATTTCCGCAAAACCAATTTTAGGTGGATCTCTGCTCCATAAAATAAACATGGAAGCCTAATTTCAAGTCTAAATCTAATAGAGCAAAAACAAAATGTTTATTATCAATACACCCTCCCCCCCACCCATAATTCCGTGCCCAAAACCGTTCTTAGCGAATTTCAATTCAACAAAAGAAAAATGTAAACTAAATTCCATTATTATAATCCTTGTAGTTCGAAAAAAGGAATTTTTTTGTCAACATGCCCCAGTAGCCCCCTGTTCCCCCAGGAGTTGATTCCCGTCAAATGCATTCTTAGTGGATCCCTATTCAACAAAAGAAACATGCTTAACAAAATTCAAGTACGCAGGTCTAACAATTCTAAAACAGGATTTTTTTCCTGTAACTCCCCTTGACCCCTAGCAACCCTCCTTGGGGGTCGATCTTTGTTTTACTCTTTGTTAAAGGAATTCTATTCCATGAAAAGAACATGCCTACCAATTTTCAAGAAGGTTGATCAACTAGTTTAAAAACGGAATTATTTATCTACTAGCTGTTACCCGCCCGCTTCGCTGGGAATTTCATGATGTTTTATAAATTTTTACTGCTTATATATATGTATAAATTATTGATATCTAAGTCCTGCATTAAGAATTCGATTGTATTGAAAAATATACTTATACCTGTAACTGTCGCCTGTTGATAAAAAAAAAGGGGCAGAACTCATCTAATTTGTGTTTTCTAAAAATCTCTAAAATTGAAGCATAGAATGATGTTTGCTCTTTCGTAACCCAAAAACCAAGTGGATTCCCGCAAAACCAATTTTCGGTGGATCTCTACTCCGTAAATTGAACATGCAAGCCAAATTTCAAGTCTAAATCTAACAGGAAAAAAACAAAAGTTTTACTATTAATATCCCCATAATCCCGTTGAGAGCCGTTTTCCAAAATAACCGCTCTTAGCGGATTTCAACTCAACAAAAGAAAAAAGCAAACCAAATTTCATTATTATAGTCTTTGTAGCTCGAAAAAAGTAATTTTTTTTTGTCAATACGTCCCAGTAATCCCCTGCACCCCCCCCCAGAACTTGATTTGCTTAAAATACATTCTTAGTGGATCCCTATTCAACAAAAGAAACATGCTTAACAAATTTCAAGTATATGGGTCTAACAATTAAAAACAGGATTTTTTTTCTGTAACTCCTCTTGACCCCTCGCAACCCTCCTTGGGGGTCAATTTTCGTTTTACTCTTTGTTAGAGGAACTCTATTCCATGAAAGGAACATGCCTACCAATTTTCAAGCAGGATGATCAAATAGTTTAAAATGGAAATATTTATCAATTACGCCTCTTAATCTCCCGAAATTAAACTTGGTAGTTCATATTCGCGAAACCCATTTTGTAGCGGTTCTCTACTTTACGAAAGGAATCTGCTTATCAAATTTCAAGACTGTACGTCTAATAGTTTAAAAATGGGGATAATTATCTATAACGCCACTTGAGCCCCCGCAACGCCACATTAAAGAAACTCACAATTAAGAACAATTTGAATTAAGAAAAACAGAGAGGTAGAAAAATGAAAGATACCTTGAAAAATATTATTCTTCGATTACAATATAAATATTAAGCAAATAATAACTATTGTTTAAATGTGACTAAAAATGTAAATAAAAAAAAGAAAGGATTAAAACTAACCGTAAAACTTATCAATTTTTTTGTTTCTAGCATTGCTTTTTGCTTATGAAGCCTTGATTTATTATTTTTAAAAGTGCATCCGAAACAGCCGATGCTCTACTTAACTGAAAAGTGAGATAAGTATCATAAAAAAAATTATGGTACGTGTCAGCGTATTATCATGTGCGCGTAACACTGTTATGTCTCATGAAGAGCATCGGTCGCCAGTAACCAAAGCAAAGACTTCATTAGCTCAGCTTGGCGTTCATTTTGGCATTCGGTTTCACCTTCACCCGTATAGTTTCCGTTCCCGTAAGAATACGGGAATAAAATATAGCCTATGTTACTCCCCGTTAATGTAGCTTTCCATTAGTGAAAGAATTTTTAAAATCGCACCAGCCGTTTCCGAGATTAGCCGGAACAAACAGACAGACAGGCAGATAGACAGACATATAGACAGACAGACAGACAGACAGACAAAAATTTTAAAAATTGGTTTTTTGTTATGAGTACCGTATATACTTTTAGTGCATTAAGTAAAAAGCTGCTAATTTGAAATTACAAA
The DNA here is from genome assembly GCA_019973975.1 of Trichonephila clavata. Lineage (NCBI taxonomy): Eukaryota > Metazoa > Arthropoda > Arachnida > Araneae > Nephilidae > Trichonephila > Trichonephila clavata. The sequence continues at coordinate 77,650 of BMAO01006367.1, read as the reverse complement.
CAGACACTTCAATTTTATTTATTTGTATAGATTACGTTCCTTAATACCCTGAAATTAAAGTTGGGGGTAGATTTTCACCAAATTCATTTTGTAGCGGATCTCTACTCTATGAAAGGAATCTGCTTACCCAATTTCAAGATTGTACATCAAATAGTTTAAAAATGGAAACAATTATTTATAACGCCCCTTAACCTCCAGTAACGCCCTTGCGGTTCGAATTTCGCAAAATCCATTCTTAGCGGATCTCTACTCCATGAAAGAAACATGTCTATTAAATTTCAAGTCTGTAGGTGGAATAGTTCCAGAGATATCATGATTAGTCAGTCAGTCAGTCACTTTTCTCCTTTATATATATAGATAGATTTGATGAAGATGATAAAATTTTCTGTCTATTGTGAATTGGTATTTAAAGAAAACGGTTTTACCAATTAAAATCCTTGTTCTATCAGAGATGGAAAGGAATAAAATTCTAGTGGCAGTGGATTTTCTTCATGAGGTTGTAATTCCTGTGAAAATCCTCAAAGACAATATAGTTTCTTCAAAAAGAGCACAGAGTCAAATATATCGACCACTTCAGAACTGAGAGCTGTTCCTGAAATAACTACTATACACCTAACCCATTTGTAACATTAATAAATAGCTTGTCTCAAAAGTTATATTTAATCAGTTTTAGAAACCCACTCCTTATTTGCAGCACAATATAAATACAGGAAATAATCCAGGTTTATCTGTTCCTCCTTTTCAAATCCCACTGGTTCAAATGTTGTTTTAAAGAAGCAAATTGATAAACTGTATGAGAAAATTTAAATTGAAAAATGTGAATTTATACATCCTGCCCCTATAGTACTTGTTCTTAAGCCACACAGAAGGGCATGTTTATTAGTTTATTATGGACCTAACACTATAGTAGGAAAATTGTATCTAAATATTACTTTCCAGGTATTAAGAAGTACTTCTCTGACTATGTGGACTGCAAAAGTCTTGGAATTTATCAAATATCTTTAGTTAGATTTTTCTGTAATTTTCAAAAATCATCAAATGTTGACACATATATAAAAGACTAAATTTTTGGAATATTGTGCATTACAATAATGTTTGATTGTATCTATAAATTTCAAATTCTGAATTTTGTGAATCTCAAATTTCTGAGCTGGATAATTTAATGCTATAAAGTTAATAAATAATGCCAATTGTTTTTATTATAAAAATTGTTTTTTTTTTAAAATTTTATTTTAATATTACAGTGTCAAATCCTTTTCCAGTAATATATTATATCAATTAAAAATTTTCTTTAAGATTTTAATATGTGTATTAATTGAATTCTGAAAAGTTTGACTATATTATTAATATTTCTTATAATGTGGATTAGAAAATGTGATTTTTTAATTGCAATCTTTGTAGGTATTATCTTTGTGGAATTGGAAAACGAAAGAAATGTTACCATTTTGTACTTATTCTTTTAATGAAAAGGAATCATTCCAGGTAACAGTTTGATTTATCAAGATTTAAATTAAAGACAATTAATAAACAGAATGCATTAAAATCCAAAGTGAATGAAGTGTTTCAACTTTGAAATAATTTTTTCATGTCTTGTCATGAATATTCAAAGATAAATGGGAATAAAGATTGAATCATTTTCGTATATTACATTTTTTTTCAAAAATTATTTTATATGTATGGTTAATAAGCTATTTTTGTTCTTTTTATTTTTTCTGTTAAATATTTTAATTTAATTTCTATCTACAATAGCTGGTTGAAATGATAATTTAAGTTTTTCAGAAGTAATTTTCTTGTCTTTTTAGCATTTTGCATCATTTCATACAAAAGATTCTTCTCATTTTATTTCTTGTAGTAAAAAAGATGTCACCTTTTTTAAATTGGTATGTGTATTTTTGATTATATAATCCTATTATCATGTGATTATGCACACCTATTTAAAATTATTTGAATATTATAAGCTCTTAAATATTTTTTACAGGACAATAACAGAATTATAAAGTCTGTTTTGAGTCTAGATAGCTTATATGATGAAGTAAGTTCTGTTTTATGATAGTATTTTATTTACATTTTTACTGTTTTACTATCCTTTGATATTATTTAATAATGTTTTTGAAATAGTGATTTCCTTAGTAATATTATAATAATAAAGATTATAGATTGTAGAATATTTTTTTTAATGTTTTAAAAATACATCTAAATAAAATGTGTGGAAGTGTTCTTAGATTATAAGTAGAATTCCAAAGTGTTTGTATTATCAGTGTGAGGTTATTTGAAAAATTTCTAAAAAACTAAAGCTGTTTTTTTTTTTTTTTTGAAATTGAAGATCAAGAACATATATAGCTGCTTTCTTTGAAAGTAAAACAGGCTTTTTGAACGGTTCATTTTATTCCAAATAAATTGATTTTAAACTAGACAAATTAGGAATGAGGCTATTCTGTTGTGAAATCAAATGAAGTGACAACTGCAACAAAACTTTAATTCTAAGTTTTAGTTTGTTGTAAATTGCATTGGCTTTTCTTGAGACAGTTCTTTAATTTTACAATATTGTGAATTCTTACAGGACATTTACTTCTGTTCAGTTAATGAAATGTCAGTGAGATGGAAATGTCAAGATATAAACTTATTTCAGACAAAAAATATTTTAAATTTCTTTATTCTAAAATTTTTCTCTAAATTTTAGTTGTAATAGAATGTGTTATAAATTTCAATAATTAAAAAACATACTTTTTGATTTTTATTTGTGTAGTTTAAATTCAATGTAAAAACACAAATTTTTAACTGTTATTTATTTATGTTTTCTGTAACAGAAGGCATGTAAGCAAGCTGGTGATTTTACACAAACTATTTTTTCGCCTGTTTCACCATTGGCAATTACAGGCACTACTAAAGGAAAAGTTATTTTATGGGGTCGTCCTCTTTATTTCAAGGAAAAGACAAGTAAATTTTTGAAATTGTTTTCTCTTACTGGGCCATAGGGTTGCTAAGAGTAGATATTACTATGTAACTGCTTATTTTAGTTTGTTTAGACATAAAAAAAAAACATAACACATAATGTGTAGTTTTTTTGGATCAAACTGTGTCAATTCAATTTGGGCCAGTGCTTAGTTTTGTCTGGCATTTGTTTTTATTTGTTCAAATGTATTTTATTATTGCACAAAATTACATTTACCAAACAACATAAAACATGTGAGAAAACACAGTTTTTTATTATATTATAAACTGAAATTGGTAATAAGAATAAGAATACAGCCCCCAAGGTCTTTATCATTGGTGCCAATTGATTTGACAATTCTTTCTTTCCCTAAATGTTCCTGTTTACATAATTATATTCAACATATGTTCTATTTTGAAAGTCTGTATAAAAAATGCAGGTAAGGTTATAATTAAATATTACAATCACCAATTTTAAAATGGGAGAAAATGTTTTTCTTAGTTGTAAAGGAGTTAAGTATCAATGTATGGGCCATCATAAAAAAACATATGCTTAACTTTTTCATTGTTCCAATTGTATCTATTTTAATGGCTCTAATGGAACAAAATTATGTTAATTCAGTAACTTTGTAAAACTAGCTATTTAACTTTTGAGTGATAATTTTTTTTTTGTGACAGAACTTCCGAACCCTTTTTTTGTGAAATTAGGTGATTAATGATTTGAATTTGCTTGATATTTCAATGTTTATTCAAGTCCAATCATTAGTTCTTGAAATATTGGAAAAACCAGTTTGGATTAATAATGCATTTCATTACAAGGGATTAAATGCCTCCCTCTTGTTTAATATAACTACATGTGATAAGTGGGTTAAGAGATTAATTGAATTAAGGAGTTAATTAAGGTTTGTAAGTATATGTCCTTTTAAGATGCCACCATTTCCAATAATGAAATTTGGTTTCTAAACTAATGAAGAGCTCAAAATTTTGGATTTAAGGGTTTCAATGATATCAAAGTTTAGATTTATAAGTTAGTATTACCTTTTTTTAAAACTGCATGCAACCACTCATATTTTTCATCATATTACTTTCTCCAATTTTTTAAAAACCTGGATTCAGAAAAAAGTTATCTAGCATTGAAAATATATTATATCCTGAAATGTTTGTGATGTATTCATTTGTAAAAAACTATATTTTTAAACACCTGTAAATCAGAAATTTCCAAGTGTAATCTTTTTAAATTTGAAACTTACACTAATTTCAGGAAAAATATCAGAAATGGAGAGGGGCTGATAAAATCAGAATTCTTTTATAGAAATTAACTATGTTGGTTACAATGGTGCACACAGGGGGGGTGCCCTGGGGGTCTGGACACCCCCCAAAGCCCTTGAGTTTTTTTTTATTGATGATAATCCTATTTATATATAATGTTAAATTTAATGAAGTACTTGTAATGAACAATTTATTTTATTAATTAATGCTAATTATTAATTCAATAACTTATTTTTCACTGTTTTTTGTTAACAAAATCGACAAAATGAGATGAATCAATAGGTGTTGTCTTGAGGTATGATATGAGTTGGGGAACTTTCGACCATGGACTCCCCCTTGAAAATTTTTTGTGTGCGCCACTGGTTAGTTATTAATCCATTTTTTATTTTGATGACTGCATTGTGTAAAAGATAAAGATTTAGATTAAATGTGTAGTACATTTATATTAAATTTTAAAATAACTTCCCTCTTGAAATATTTTTAAAATTTATTTTTTTATGTATTGGGTACACACACATATGTTTGTATAATTCACAATGAGCATGAATAGTGAAAGAGATGGATGTATTTTAAAATTTTTAAGGAAGCAAATTTAAGTATGAATTAAATTTTATAATTTTTAAAATTCATTACATAATTTATATTAACTGAGCAGTAAAGGAGTTAATCCCCAGTATATATATTTAGCATTTCATTTTCTAAATTTTAAAAGGTAAATTTTTAGCATTGTAAGTGAATTTTTTCAATTATTTAAATTATTAAATTAAATAAAAATTTTTGAAAAATTTATATTATAATTTTGAATAATTTATTATAGCTCAGTCTATTAAATCTGTGTTAACAATTGATCCTACACAAAGAATTTGCCTTCGTATGTTGCAAGCTTTTACTTCTCATTGTGCAATAACATGTTTAGGGATTTGTGAAAATTTAATTGTGGTTGGAACCAGTGAAAGCCAAGTTTGCTTCTTTAATGAAACATTTCAACTTCTATGGTAACATTTCTTATAGTAAAATAATTTTAATGTAAGGATAAAATTTAAACTAAGATTATACTTGTAAGTTGAAATAAATAGTTATAAATATTTCATTATCTTTTCTGTTTTTTAAATTGGTTACCATGCTTATAATCACCTGCAACAAATGAAATATTTTTAGTTTTATGAAAAAAGAAATTAAATAGTACTGCTGTTGTTGTTGCTTATGCCACCTGATCGACAGTAACATCAGATCAAGGTCCACGAAATTAAATAGTACTATTCACCTTAATCATAAAATTGTGTAAAATAATAGAAATGAGAATTTAACAAGTATATACATTTTTAATGTTTAAAATATTGTTTTAGAAATATATATTTTTAATGTATCTTTTTCTATTTTCAAAATATTCAAACTATTTTCTATTGAAGTTTTTATTTTGACTTTAGTATCCAGAAATAAATTGATTTTGTTGGTTTGATGTGAAATTCTGCTATTAAATTTCTTCATTTGTACAATGCAAGATCTTTATTGTTAATTTTGATTAAATGATTATGTATGTTTAACATTTAATTTCTCCATTCTCCACCAGTCTTTTTTGTAAAATTTGTACAGACACCTTTTTTTTTAGGCAATAAGATTGTGGAATTCAGAAAACATTTTTAAAATTCAAATAAATAGCTTTTGCTTGCAAATTTTTAATGAAAATATCAAACTTAAAAAAAAAAATTCTGCTAGTTTTATTGTATGTGTAAATGGGGGGGGGGATAAGCTTGTATTGAATAAAGTACATGTAATGAAAGAAATATTTCAAAAACTGTAGCAATGGAGACTGTTTTTAGTGGATACTTGTTAAAAAACCCACAAGAATCTTATTCTGTTCATGAAATGTTAAACTTTCAGATGTATTTATGAAATTTATGATGTGTTTTTTATATTGTCAATATTATCTATGGAAATGTAGAAATTGTTATGATACTGAGTACATATTTTCATCAGTACAAGTAATAATTTAAATCAATATTTACTGTATATGTATAAAAAGTTTAATTTTGTTTTAATTTTATCTTTTTAGGTCTATTAAAGTTCCAGGAAATTCAATTACTGCTGTTTCTTTTAATTTTAGGCCAAAATTTAGTTTTAAACAGTGAGTATTTCTCTATCAGTTATTTTTGTTTCATGAATGTACTTCACAAAATATATTTATCAAACATAATTTTATATATAATTTTTTGCATGAGAAATTTTAAACTTTAATGAATTAAAACTTTCAAAAGTGGCAATTAAATTGTCTAAAATATCATTACATTAGAAAATAATTACTTTTCTTTCATCTTCATGAAAATATTTTCACGTAAAATACACTTTATAAATTAAAATGTGAAATTAAAATGTTGAATTAAACTGTTTATCTATCTATCTATAGGTGGAAGCTCTTTGTTCACTTTAAAATAATAGCAGTTTATAATTATATCCCATATTAAAATATAAATAAAGTTTCACTAGCCAGTCACCATTCATCTCAAGAACAATCAAACTATATACATTGCTAATATGCCACCCATCCGGTATAGTGGTTAGCGACGCTGACTGCTGTGTCGTAGGGCCTGGGTTCGAATCCCGGAGAAGGCATTAATGTTTGTAAATGTATAGTGCCTTCGCGGCATGGGGTACTCTAAATAGCCGTCGAGCCGCAAGTCCTCTCATGAGGTTGGTGGAAGAGGAAGAGAGGTGGGAAGCCCTTGACCACCCCCAGGGTGTTCTCCCTCAAAATTGGGGTGGAATCGAGCCAAATCATACTGTCACCTGCATGGTGCTCAAAGCTACGGCTAACGACAGGTGTATAATCTAGCCCAATACCATGGTAAATATCGTGGGAATCGATCTGACACCATCAGACAGGTGGCATTAGAAACAACAACAACACATTGCTAATATACATTGTGAAACATGTATTAGTCTTCCTCTCTATATTGAAACTCACATTAACTCTTCGAACAGACTACTTTTTTTATATGGCCACTGCAAACCCAGTCCTTATTATTACACTTACAACTTCATAATTGTATTCTTCCTTTTCTGTCCAATTTATCACTATTTTACTCCAGCACTTTGCTGTAGATACAAGTTAATCAGCTGTTAAAAACAGCTGTCTTTATTCTAAACACTAGGTATAATATATAACTACCCATTAAATCAGTATTTATAAAAACTATATACACATGTACACACAATCAATATACTATCTATTGTCTCATAAAATATAATATATGCAAGCACAAGATTATCATATTTTGAGTTATACAGTTCTGAATTTATGTTTGAAAAACTCTTGCTACATTTGTTTGGCAATTATTAGATATAAATCTATCTACATTAATATTGGACATAATAAAAATGTGCAATATTATATTAAGCTAAATTCTATGCATTTTAAACTAGTTTATTTTCTAACTGTTAACATGTTAAATTAAAATAAATAATATGGAACACATTTTAAAAATATTTTATTTTGAAAAATTTTAACAAGCTTTAGCCTTTTTTTAAAGCATGTATTTTATCTTTAATATTAAAGAAAAAAAGAGAATTTGTAAAAATATACTAGCTGGTGCATTAGAAATTTCTAGGCTACTACATTTACAGCAGTTATTGTAATAATTATTATCACTGAGTATTTTTTACAAACTTTAACTTTTACATCTTGTCTTCATAATTAACATTTAAAAAAAATTTCTTTATAATTACTATAATCAATATGTTGATGATATAGTCAATTGATGAAAAATTGTTTTGGTGGCTATCTTTACTCCTTATAGATCTGTTCTTAAAAAGTAATGAAAATATATACATTTTTAATGCCAGTAGAATTTCTTAGCTGTTAAAACCTCGAGATTTCTCCAAATTCAAATTTATTTGTTAACAACAAAACAATAGTAAAAACATAAATTTATCTTTAAAACTTCATTTTAATATTTTTTTTTTATCAAGGTATTATGATATTTCTGTAAAAATCGCATATTTAGTAAACACAGCTTTGGAGAATGCCAATTTTCTTATTAATATTTTATGGAAATTTGTTAGGAAGAATACTAAATTTCTGAGAAAATCCACCAACCAGTAAATTTTGCAGTTTTTAAGAACTTTTTATTTGATTCATTATAACTATAAAAATTCACTTTTTTGTGGTGTGTGTGTGGGGGAACAGTGGTAAGTGTAAATATAATTAAATGTAAAGCATGTAAATACATATGTACTAAAATGTATGGGACTCCCCTGAGATTGGTTTTATTGCCATGTGCAAACTGATAAATGTGTTAAAAAATTTCCTGTGTTATTCAAGGTTTAAACAAATGATATGAATATTCAGAAAATGCCAAGGGTGTTTATCAATAATTTATAGACTGGTTAATAGTTAAGAATAGAATAGTTAACTGGGAAAGATATTTCACAAATATAATATATTTATTTTCTTTGTTTTGAAATGATTTTTTTTAAAATTGATCAAATTTTTTTTTTGTTTCTGGTAGTAAAAAGTTACAATTATGTAGTTTGCAAAATCAATGTTACTGCAAAGGACTTGCAGAATTAAGTTACCTGTGAACAAAAGTAAAACTAAATATTTACCTTACTTTAAAGTATGACCCTTACAACTTAGTCACAAAGAAATTGGCAATTATAAATTTGTAAAAGTTAATAGTGTTACTTATTTGGGAACTAGGATAAATAATAAAAATAAGTTGGCTGCAGAAATTTATAAAAGAGTTATTGCTGCAAAAATAGATGTTTTTATACCTGTGGTGGCGGTGTCCTACTTCGGACCCCGCTCACTCTGCCTGGCGCGTCTCTAAGTGTGGGAGGAAACATATCATCACCAACAAACGCCATAATAACAAATATATTTATTCAAGTCTGACAAACACTTAAACAATCACAAGTTTAACTATAAGAAGAAACCTAGGAGTGATTCCCTAAAACGTCGATTAATCCTAATACTCAATTCTAAGTAAACCCGACTACCAGAATGGACAAGGAGAACTATCACTAACTGACCTCAGGTCGGTACTGAATCTACTATCTTCAATTTTCAATCTGATAATTTACTTTTATAATTTATACCTTCTAAACACACTCTAAGTTCGTGAAATAATTCTCTAGTGTTACTTACGTGACAGCTTGGCAGCTCCTTCTCTTCTACATTTACAAAACCTAGACTTTATATAGTCGAACTAATTAACATATCTCTATCTCGTGTTTTTCCCGAAAAGGCTGTGAAATAGTATAAATGCTAGCCCCAAAGTTTCCCAAGAGGATCAGTTCGGAAATCTCGCGAATAGCCCCGTCACACCCCCCTTTTAGAAAAAAACGGGATTTATAAAAGGGTCTTATGGCCCGATATAAATTACGTTGAAAAATTTAAGTCCTAAACTCCGTAGACATCTTAAACTAGAGTTTAGCATTAACTTTTATATAACCATACGCTAAAAAACACTCAAAACTAATAGCTCAATATATTTAATCACTCCCAAGTTTGCCGCTTTTACACTCATTATATAAGGTGTACCCCATTTGGGCGAGGACCAAGGAAAAACCTCCCACTGGAGGGAAAAACCCAGTCATACACAACCCATAAAACTTAAATATTTTAAACATATCTTCATTTTATATATCTTTATCTTCAACACAAAATCTTCAAAACATCAGGGTCAGCCACCCTGAAATGAGAACTGGATCAGTGGACGTACAACAATTTTCTTTGAACACTATATATGCGCAAAACATTGAATTCACACATATTTAAATTGTCAATTATTTACAAATTTCATCTGGTTTAAGAAAAACTCCCATTCCAATCACGCAGCGCTATTAGTGTTATGGTTAATTTCTTATCTACGCCGCGCCCAAAACCAGATATATACTAATATACACATCAATATGTCGATACATACACAATTATATACAATTTTCAAAACATTCAATATAAACAAACGATACAAGGAATTCTCGCACCCTTAGCCAAGTCTTCCCTCGTAGGAAACAAATGTAATCATACATATGCTTTCCACAATTTAGAATATATTTAGTTATACAAAAGTTCATTTTTCACTCAACATAGTGTGACTTTTGCACTTAGTCATCATTAACAAAACAAGACTTGTTTCTTGCAAAAATTCACCTGACTGCCTGTCAGTAAAAATATAAATGAAATAATACAACCTGGCTAATACGAGGGTGGATTGATAAGTTTCCGGCCTGACCAAGAAAAACAACGTTTTTAAGAATTTTTTTTTTTTATTTCTCAACATAATCTCCTCCAAGGCTGATACATTTCTCATAGCGGTGTTCTAGTCTAGTAATGCCATCTCTATAGACTGATTCGTCAAGCTCCTCAAAATACCCATTTACAGCTTCGATTACTTCTTCATTGTCCGCAAATCTCTTACCGCCAAGCCATTTTTTGAGGTTAGGAAACAGATAATAGTCACTTGGGGCTAGGTCTGGAGAGTAGGGAGGGTGCGGCATCAATTCAAACTTCAGATCGTTGATTTTAGCCATCGCAACGATTGACGTGTGCGCTGGTGCGTTATCGTGATGAAACAAGATTTTTTTCTTCGCCAGATGAGGTCGTTTAATTTTCACTTCGTGGCTCAAACGTTGCAATAAGTCTGCGTAGTATTGACCAGTGATAGTTTTACCCTTTTTAAGGTAATCAATGTATATAATACCTCTTGCATCCCAAAAAACAGTAGCCATAACCTTGTTCGCCGAAAAAATTGTTTTTGCCTTCTTTGGAGTTGGTTCCCCTGGTCCAATCCACTGTTTAGACTGTTCTTTGGTTTCAGGAGTGTAGTGGTGGACCCAAGTTTCGTCAACGGTTATGAATCGACGCAAAAATTCGCTTGGATTACGCTTATACAACGCCAAATTGGTGGTAGAAATGTTCTTTCGAATCAATTTTTGGTCGACTGTTAGCAAACGCGGCACCCATCTTGCACAGAGCTTTTCCATATACAAATGTTGGTGCAAAATATTTTGTACACGTTCATATGACATCTTACAGGTCTCAGCTATCTCACGCACTTTTAATCTGCGGTCTTTCAGCACTATTAGATGGATTTTTTTGATCATATCTGGAGTTGTGACCTCAATGGGGCGTCCTGAGCGAGGCTCATCAGAGGTGCTCACACAACCCTTTTTAAACTCGGAAACCCACTGCTTAACGGTTGAATATGATGGGGAGGATGTCCTCAGTGTTGAGTCCATCTCTTCTTTAATTTCCTTCGGCGTTAACCCCTTCAAATAAAAGTATTTGATGACAGCACGAATTTCCAGCTTTTCCATTTTTACGAAAAACACAGAGGCGTCTTGTTCAGCATGCTCTCAAACCTAAACTAACATGGCGATCGGACTGAAACTATAGCTACAAGCTATCTAAGGATGGTACTATAGAACGCCACCTCAAGGTAGGCCTAGTGGCGCCATCTCTTGGTCAGGCCGGAAACTTATCAATCCACCCTCATATCTTGTTCCTCTCCTTTCTCTGATGTCTCCAATCTGCCCTTCCAACGATGTGGATCTTCTACTTCGTAGACTCTCCTCTGGCTCCTGGCGACCTGGTCTGTACTGTCGGTGCCTCTGTAGATTATAGTGATGATCTTGCCCTTCTTGATCTCTTCTAGATCGGATTGATCCTTCCTGGTCTGGCAATGTTTCTACTGGCGATCTTGATCTTTCTTTCCCCTGAACTTCTCTGCTGTCTCTGGAATTGTGTGGGGTGGACCTTCTCTGTTGTCTCCATCTTGGCTGAAGTAGCCTTTCTTCCTCTGGCTGCTGACGACCTCTTTCTGGAACTTGTCTACCGTGGTGATCTTCTATTTGTTTTTTCCTCCCCACCTTTTCAGTCGGCGCGATGGAGGACGGGAGCCTTTGCTTGTTGACCTCTCTGTGTATGGGTTTTCTTTTACTCCTCGGCCCATCTGACAGTGACTCAGGCGTCGGTCTTTTTCTCCTCCTCATGCTTTGGTTCTTCCTTCTTTTCGGTTGCGTCCCTTGAGACAGTGATTCTGGGATCGCCCGCTTACACCGCCTTTTGGTCAGCTCGTGTTCGCTCCCCCTTATCCCTCTCTGATTACTTTTATTCCCTATACTTGTCGTCTCTTTCCTCTCCTGTATCTGTCTTCCATCCGACTTATTACTCCTAAAGCCCTGTGTCCTATCTAACCCATATCGACTATCCTCAAAGCTACTCGACTGATACTCGGATCCTCTGCTAACTGAACAATCTACCTCCACTACACCTTCATTACTTTTTCTCTGATGGTAAATTCGCAATTGGTCTATATTAACAGTAGTTCTTCTACCTGCCTTCCAAATGACAACATTTTTGTTTTTAAAACTTACGACTCTTAAAGGACCTTAGAATTTGGGACAGAATTTTGCTACCACCTTTTTAATGGCAAAGCTTATAGTATGAGTTTCGACCAACACTAAATCATCGACCTTAATGTTAATTTCTGGTCTCCTTTTATTGTAATACTTTGCGCACTTTTCCTGCTTTTTCTTAATATTCTGTCTAGTTTCCTCAAACACCTTTTCAATATTCCTAACCACAAATTCTGCTCCATCCGTCACCATCACAAGTTTTTGAAACTGGGTAATAAGTTTCCTACCCAAAAATAATTCTGCTGGAGTTTTTCCAGTTGTTTCATGAACTGCCGTTCGTAATGCATACACGAATTCACTTAGAAACTCGTCCCAGGTCTCATGGATTTTGCTTTACAAAAGAAGAAATCGTTTGTAATAAATCGCGATTAACTCGTTCTGTTCTATTTGACTGAGGTCTATACACAACTGTTTTGACATGCTTTATATCTAATCTATTACTTAAATGCTCAAAAACTTCGGATATAAATTGGGGACCATTGTCGCTAATAAGTTTTATTGGAGCTCCATATCACGAAATATAATTTTTGAACAGGGTATTGGCGATTATTTTTTCGGATGCCTTTCTGAGGGGTATTACTTCCAACCACTTTGTAAAGTGATCCGTTATCACTAAAATATACCTATATCGTTCAAGTTTCCATGCTGGGTAGGGGCCTAACAAATCTAATGAAACTATTTCATTTGGATAATTAGTTATCGGTATTAGATGACCGGCCGGTAACGCATTCTTATAGTTAACTTTTTGGCACATATCGCATGTCAAAACATAATCATGTATGACCCTCCTCATATAAGGAAATTAACAAGCATCCTTCACGCGTAAATACGTTTTTTTAATTCCGAGGTGTCCAGCCATAGGCTTATCATGAAATTCGCGCATTATCGCACCTTGCATCGACCTTGGAATATATACTCTCATTTCTCCGAGAGAGGATGCGTACTTCGCATAAAATAACAAGCCGTCCACTATCCTAAATTCCTGAGACCAGTTTCCACAGACTGCCGCATTTACCGTACTGTCATCGGGGTTTTGTAAATAACGGTAAATGTGACCCAGCTCGGGGTCCTGCCTTTGCTCTGAAATCAATTGTTCCCTTGACGAAAGTACCAAATCTCTAATTACTGCACAAGTTATATTGCCGTCCTCAAAACTTTCCACCGGGTTCCGTGACAACACATCTGCCACAACATTTTGTGCACCTGGCCTATGTACCCATTAAACATTAAATTCGGCTAGCTTGAGTGTCCATCTAATCATTCGGCTGGATAAATTTTTACCATTAGTGAGTTTTGTTAATGCTGCGTGATCCGGGATCACTTTTACTGGTAATGAACCAAAGTAGGTATGAAACTTGTTTAAAACCTAAATCACACACACACCGCTAAACATTCAAGCTCGGTTACTGTGTAATTGCGTTCCTCCCCATTGAGTGTGCGGAGGCATACGCTACGGGTCTCTGATTTTGAGTAAGCACCGCTCCAATCCCAATAGAACTAGCGTCCGTAAAAAGCTCAAATTGTATATTAAAATCCGGTAATTTTAGTACAGGTGCTTCCGTAATTGCACGTTTGATCGATTCAAAAGCAACTTGCACCTCTTCCGACTTATTAAATTTCCTACCCTTCTTTTTTAATTCATACAGTGGCTCGCAGAGATCTGCGTACCCCTTAATAAGTTTTTGTTACCATTGGGTCATTCCGAGAAATTTTGATACTTCCCGAGTATTCTTTGGTGATTTCATTTCGAGTATTGCCTTAACTTTAGACTCATCCATGGCTATCCCGTCTTTATTAATTACTAGGCCCAAGTATTTTAATTTCTCACACCCAAAATTACACTTATCTTCGTTCAACGTCAACCCCGCTTCCTGCAATAACCTAAATACTTCCTTTAAATGTTCCAAGTGATGTGCAAATGATGGAAACGCGATTATTACATCATCCATGTATACTTGCACGTACTTCCCTAATACCGGTTTCAAGATGATGTCAATGGCTTTCTGAAAAATTGGCGCTGCCCCTGAGAGGCTGAATGGCATGTGCTTAAATGCATAAGTGCCGTTTTTTGTCACAAAAGCAGTTTTGGCTACATCCCTGGGGTTTACTGCGAATTGAAAATAGCCGGTGCGTAGATCCAAAGTACTCATTATCTTCGTGTGAGGAATATTGGTGATTAAATCCTCAATGAGTGGCAAAGGATATCTAGGGTACCTAGTTACCCCATTAAGTTTGCGATAATCCACCGCAAATCTATATGCTTCCGGATTATCCGGGGGTAATCCGTTCTTCTTACGACACAATACTACTCAATAATAAGCAGATTGAATTTGTACGATGGTGCCTTCTTGTAACGTTTTGTCATATGGTACTGTATGATACCTTGCTTAACCCTGTCATACTTATACGGTCTAGATACTACCGGAGCGCTATCACCCGTATCGATTTCATGATATAATACACGAGTAAGTCCCGGTCTTTCCGTAAATAGCCCCTTAAAACTATTAAATAACGATTTTAATTCTCTCTTTTGACTTTCTTCTAGTTTTGTATTTGAAAGATCAATTTCTAAATTTCCCTCATCGATTTTTATTTCTTCAATTTGCGAATCCGGAATCGCTAATGACTTTTCCTCGAAATTCATGGTTATTTTAGAGTTTCTAATAAAATCGATACCTAAAATGCAGGGATATTCGAGATCCGCTAATTTATGAAAATCCCACTTTTTCTTAATTTCTCTTATTCGTATCTCTAATTCTACCATCCCTACATTGTTGCAACAGGCGCCTTGAGCCGTTATAACTTTTGCATTTGATTTTTTAACTGGTTTACAAGAAAAATATGCCCGATACGTTTCTTCAGAGATGAATGACTTCTTGGCCCCAGTATCCCATAATGCCTCAGTGAAGATATCATTGACTAAAATGGGCACGTACGGAAGTTCTACAGGGGACATCTGTAAAGCAGAAACCCTTATAGGAAGTTTCTCATCAACCAGCGATCGATCCTGATTTCGAACGCTTAAAAAGTTTAAATTTTTATGACTACCCCTATTCCAATGATTATTCGACCTCCGTTCAAAATTATCACTCGGACCCCTATTTCTAAACTGATTTCGTCCACCACGACTCTCGAACCCGCGATCATTCCTATCAATACGGTTCCTGTTCTCGAACCTTTGATTATCATGGTTCCTCTGTGGAAGAACCTCATGTTAATCTCCTCATATGAAGTTCTATAACCCTGTCTCCTATCATTTTGACGTTCAACTACCGCTGTATCTCTCCAATTTCTACTTGTACGACCTTCGGTAGACCTCCTACTCACATCCCAAACTCATCTTTCACTATTATTATTACTCGAACCCTTATCGTCTCTCCTCAAATATCTATCCTCATACTTCGTTATCATCTGAAGTAACTGCAATTGAGAAGTTGGATTTCGAATCTCTATGTATCCCATCAGCTGTGGTTCCAAACGGGCAATAATGTGATCGATTAAATTTGCTTCCGACATATTTAGTCCCAACCTTTTGTATATTTTGAGCAAGTCGTAGATAAAATCGGAAGGAGCCTGACCGTGACCCTGATACGACGAATAGAATCTGACTTCCAATTCAGTCTTATTCTTAACCACCGGGAAATTTTCCGTCAAAGCTTCTTTTAATTGCCCAAAATCCGTAGCATTCCCCTTCACTAACGATAACCCAAATACTTCAAACCAGTCCAACGCAAGTCCTCGGAGACGCCCTTTGAGATAAGAACACAGCAAATTGCTAGGTATCTCGTAAAATTTAACATTACTGTCAATGCATTCCAAGAATTCCTCTATATTTTCAACTCCGGAAAAACAAATATCAGGCAAGAGCCTAAAATTGGATCCGAGTCCCATCTCGGGGTTATGGGAGAAATGTCCTGTGGACAAACCCGTTGGGTGCCATTGTGGTGGCGGTGTCCTACCTCGGACCCTGCTCACACACTCCGCCCGGCGCGTCTCTAAGTGTGGGAGGAAACATATCATCACCAACAAACGCCATAATAACAAATATATTTATTCAAGACTGACAAACACTTAAACAATCACAAGTTTAAGTATAAGAAGAAACCTAGTAGTGATTCCCTAAAACGTCGATTAATCCTAATACTCAATTCTAAGTAAACCCGACTACCAGAATGGACAAGGAGAACTATCACTAACTGACCTCAGGTCGGTACTGAATCTACTATCTTCAATTTTCAATCTGATAATTTACTTTTATAATTTATACCTTCTAAACACACTCTAAGTTCGTGAAATAATTCTCTGGTGTTTACTTATGTGACAGCTTGGCAGCTCCTTCTCCCGTACATTTACAAAACCTAGACTTTATATAGTCGAACTATTTAGCATATAACTATCTCGTGTTTTTCTTGAAAAGGCTGTGAAATAGTATAAATGCTAGCCCCAAAGTTTCCCAAGAGGATTAGTTCGGAAATCTCGCGAATAGCTCCGTCACATACCTTGAAGATTTATTTAAAATCCAGCTTTCTCAAATTAATTTCAAATTTCTTTAATTAATTCAAGTCTTATAAGATCTGTCCTGACATACATCAGAGATGTGGGCATCATTTTTAAGTGATGAGGAAGCTTTGGGAATTTTTGAGAGAAAGATCTTACGTTACATTTTTGGTGGGGTCCAATTGAGTGTATCATGGAGAAGATCTAATTTAGAACACTATGAAATTTACAAACAACCTGATATTGTAAAATTTGTCAAATTACAGACTTAATTGTGCTGATTATCTTGCTGGAATGAATAAAGATGTTGGTGCAAAAAACTCCTGCTAAGATGGATTGATTGTATCAAAAAAAGATCTTAATATTTTAAAGGTTAAAAATTGGAAAGCAGTTGTGCCAAAAGTAGAGATGGTTGGAAAAAACTTGGAGAAGGCTAGGGCTGTTGAACCATTGAAGAGAAAGCTGTAGGAATAATTTTTAGCTCATTCTGTTACTTGAAACTAGTTATCTGAATATGTGACACACTCAATATTTTGATGAGCTTAAAGTTTTTTGATAAATTGACATACGATTATCTATATTCTTTTATATATAGACCAGCAAAATCTTAGAACACTGAAAGAGATTTTTGTGAAATGTTACTGTTTTCTCTTTTTGTGATGTGAATATTTTATTTCTTTTTTGATGATTTTCTTTTTGAAAGAAAAAATATTTATATTGTTACCATAAACTGCATTAAATATTTCTTTATTACAGAGCAGTATTAAAAGCTTTTGGTAGGAAATTGAAAAAAGAGTCTCCTTTTGAAAGAAATGATTTTATTGTTTGTACTGACGATGGATATGCTGGATATGTTAGAATCTCATCTTCTGAAATAACTGATGTTCTTTCAGGAACTGCTTATGCTGTAAAAAGTGTTGTAGTACATCCTACAAAGTAAGACAATATTTTACATAGTTACAATTTTTTAAAAAATTATTTAATATGAAATATTTGAAACTTATGTTTCTTAGCATACAATATAGGACATTTCATAAATAATTTGCACTTGAATTGATTCTTTCTCATCACTTTTATTATTATAATTTTGCAGCTGAATATTTGAAATCATTTATGAAATGAAACAAACATTTCATTGAAAATGTTTGATTATTTACTGAAAAATTAGTAATCAGAGGTAAATGCGTGTAATTCATTGTGTGAGAAATACTGAGTTTGCTTATTACATTTGTAATGGGTTATTGAGTTATGTTTTCTAGTGAAAGGGACAGTGAAGTCTGAAATACTAGTTTTAAAATTACAATACAGAAATATGTTAATTTTATTCTTTACATAATCATAAATTAGAACCAGAATATCTGAATATCTTTGAAATTTTTTTCCAAAATTAAAATTTTTGTATTTTGAGACAGAATGTAAAAACATTAATAATTAAGGAAAACTGTTTTAAAGAAAATGTACAGTGGAAATCGATTAATACGAAACTGAGGAGACTGAAATATTTTGTGTTAAAAGATTTTGCAAAATAATAATGATATAAATAAATCATATATTCATCAGAATTAAGTTTTATTAGAGTAAATTCTATTTACATAGTTATGTATACATGCATGTGCTTGATTAAAATCAATAAAAAAAAACATTTACAATGAAATTTAATGCAAAATTTTCAAGATTTTGTAAAACAAGGCATTTATGGAGTCTTTGGAAAATAATTTGTTATTTTTCTTTCAATTGCCTTATATAGCTTCAAATTGCCAATGAATAGTTTGATGTTTGTCCATTTTTTTATTCATTTCACAATTGGAAAGTGTTTCTAAATAACTGTGCATACTTTTCATCATGTTCCTCATTTTGGATGATGTGGAATTAAGAGCAAAATTTTTCATATCGTTTTCGTCATTGGAATCTGCATCAATGATATTTTTTGAGCTTTGAACAAACTCCGAAATATCTTTGTCTGCCATAATTGAGGCTATACACACATTATCAGCATCTACTGCAATAAATTCTGATGATGATGAACCTGCGTGGCTGGTGTTTTGCGTATTTTGTTCATTCCCAGAAGGGAAATCTTTTTGTTTTAAGTGATTTTCGTTTTGTGTTAAGAGGGAAAGTGCATAGTACAGATCGTCTGAAAATCTTTTGATATAAAACTGAGGGGACTGAAATATTTTTTTCATGTTAGAAGCATTTCGTGTTAAAGGATATTGCAAAAAAGAAAAAAAAAACATATATTATACAAAATTAAGTTTATTAGAGTACGTTTTTTTTTTACAAAGATATGTATACATGCATATATTTAGTAAAAATCACTGAAATAAAAACATTAACAAAAAAATATGAAATTTAATACAAAATTTTCAAGTTTTTTGAAAAACAAAGCATTTATTAAGATTTTAGAAAATAATCTGATATTTTTCTCTATATTGTCTTTTTTAGCATCAAATTGTTCAAAGTCATTCATTTTGTTGATCATTTCACCATTGGAATGTGAGGAAGAGAGGTGGGAGGCCCCTGACCCTTCCCTAGGGTTTTCTTCCTCAAAATTGGTGTGGAACCGAGCTAAATCGTACTGTCACCTGAATGGTGCTTAAGGCTACGGCCAAGAACAGGCATACATCTAGCCCTTTGCCATGTTGAATTTTGGGGGCCTGAATCTGACGCAGTCGAGATCTGGTGGCATAAGAAACAGCAACCATTGGAATGTGTGTCTATATTGCTGTGCATACTTTTCATGATGCTCCTTATTTGGGAGCTGCATTAGTTTCATTTTTGTCTTCGAAATCTGCATCGGTGATATTTTTTGAGCTTTGAACAAATTCTAAAATGTCATTGTCTACATAATCAAGACTGTATACACATTAGCATCATTTACTGCAACAAATTCTTCTGATGATACAGTAGGACAGTCCAATTATACAAAAAACTTTCATTCACTAGAAGGGGAATCTTTTCATGTTAAGTGATTTTCATTTCATGTTAAGGAGAAGAAAAAAAAACTGCAGGAAAATACATAGTAGTTTTATTGGAATCATTGTTTTATTTTTTGTTAACTGATATTTTGTCTTAATAATTTTTGCGTTAAACGCATTTCACTATAGTTTGGTGGGACTATTGTATTATTTTGTGTTATCCGATATTTCATCTTAAGCATTTTTGTATTAAATCTATTTCTCTGTATTTTATAATATACGAGGGTAAGTCGTAAAATAAGTTTCCCCTGTCGACTGTGGTCAGAGTTGTGTATGAAAGTCAAAACATAGAAGGAGACATTAAAGATAAGACATAACTTTATTTTACTACATAAGTACAAAGTACACTGAGATATTTGTCAAACCGCTTGATAAACTTCAAAAAGCCCTTCTGGAAAAATTCAGGGCTTTGCCCATGGAATAAATGTTAACGATTTGTTTGACTTCAGCATTGTTTCCAAAGCGCCTTTTGGCGAGATTCTTCTTCAAAGTTGGAAACAGATGAAAGTCACTTGGTGCGAGATCAGGACTATATGGTGGATGGTGTTGGTGCTCCCAACCAAGAATTGCCATATGGTTGCTGTCACTGAATGTGGTCTCACATTGTCATTCAACAGCAGAACACCAGATCTGAGAAGCCCAGGCCACTTTTTCTGAATTGCCTCTTTCAATTTACCATGTAGCATTGATGGATCCAACCTCAAAAAGTCCAGTAACAAAACTCCTTGGGCATCCTAAAAACTGTGTGGAGCACTTTACCTGGATAGGGAGTTGTTTTGAACAGGTGATGACAGATGTTTTCACTCCATACATGCAGCCTTTGTTTCAGGCATGAAATAGTGAACCCACGATTCATCCCCATCACAATCCGAAACAGAAAGTCATTGCCACTGTCATGGTAATGCACAAGATGTTCCAAGTTGACCGCCATGTCTTGTTCCATGTGTGTCAGAACCAGTTACTGGGGCACCTTTTGTGCTGACACTCTCCTGTATCCAAGAATGTTGTTGATCTTGTGAGCTCGCTCATGTCTGATTCCCAGTTCTTCTACTACTCCATTGATGGTGATATGCCAGCTCGCTTTAATCATGTCATCCACCTTCCTCACATTTTCATCTGTAGTAGCCAGGTCTCAGTATGTCCTGGACTTGCTAACGTCCATCACTAAATTTGGCGGCACCATCTCCACACTATTTGCTTCATCATCACATCTGGCCAATAGACTTCCACCAGCCGGTTACGAATTTCTGCTTTTGATAATCCACATGCCCATCATAACAGATAATTGCAGTCACTTCCTTGTTGGACCACAAATTTAAAATGTGCATCATCTCGCCATACCTACCAGGACCAGACTGAGAGGCTTGTCTCCACTTTGCGCTGAACCCTTCAACAGCACCATCTATTTGGTTGTCAACCTCAATCCAATGGTGTATTGGTGCCTGGTGCATTCGCCCATAGTCGTTAAATGCTTCTTCTGTATGCTTATCCTTGAGTTTTCCTGGGTGCCTTTTTGAAGCTTATCAGCAGTATGACAAATGTCTCAATGTACTGGGTACTTATGTGGAAAAATAAAATTATGTCCTATCTTTAATGTCTCACAGTTGACAGGGGAAACTTATTTTCTGACTCACTCTTGTATAAATAAAATTAATAACTTAAGTGCTACAACAAAGTATAAAAGTATTAGACATAAGAAAGAATTTTCAGACATTTTAGGAAGTTTAGTTGTAATGTAAATTTAGGATAATTCCTCATTAGCTGTTACTGCTAAGTAATCTGTACATATTTAATAATTATTGTAAGAGTTGTAATCAATAAAAATAAGTACAGGTGTGTGTGACATATTTGCTTCATTTAACTTTTGTCTTTTTTTTATAGACCATATATTTATTTTGGTGATTATAATGGAGGACTTCAAAAGTGGAATTATGATACTAAGTATGAACTTTTTATTTTAAAGTATCAAAAGGAATTTTAATTATTAAAAAGTTATTTCAATTTAGGTAGTTGAGAATAAGCTAAGAAAATTCCTAAATTTCCCTTATTTGAAAGAAAAAAATTGTAATTTCTTTCATTTTCGTTTTGTCAGATTTTTAAACTGACAATTTACTTTGAAATGTTTATTCATTTTAAATGATAAATTTATGATTCTTAGTTGAAAGGATAATTTTGTAAATTTCTTTTAAATTGTTATGTTTAAAGTATAATTCTTGTTAACTTTAAAAAGAGATAAAATTGTATTGTATTGATACATGTAAAGTTTATATGTCTATAGAAAGTGTAAAAAGGACAATTTTTATTTTTATCAAAACCCTTTCTATCTTTTTTTAAGTTATTTTTCTGGAAATAATTAACTTTTTGAAAATGAATTGTTAGCTATTTTATGATAAAATTTTCTTTATTTATTTGAATTTCATGAAAAAAAAAATGTTGCATCTTTGAACAAGGTTATCTTTTCATTATAAATTATACTAATGTAAAAAAAAATGAAATATACATTTATATATATTTCCTTACTTTTATTTAACTTCCATGTTTATAAAGACAGAGTTTTGTACTCTGCTTTTAACTTTTGCTTAATGTGTTAGAAGTTGAGTTTTGATTGTATTCTGTTTTAATGATTTCATTATCATTTAATTTTATTTTTAAATAAAAGAATGCTAATGATAATGAATTTCAAAAAACAAGAAGAGATGAATTATGGAAATTTTTATGTATTTCATATTGGTTAGACATACTGATTCACACACATTGCCAGATGATTTCTTTTTCTTCTTAATTCATGGTTACAAGCAATTGTTTTTTCCTGAAAAATTAATTCCATCCATTTATTTTTAGTTAATGGAACATTTTGGTGACCTGTCAAATCAAATTACAAACTTTGCAATTTTTTTCGTATAAATTACTTAAAATGTTTTGCAAAAATAAATATAAATTGAAAAAATTATCTAAAATATTTTTGTTCTTGACCGTTTTCTTCTATCTTATTAAAAATTTGGTTCTTTTTTTATTAGTAGTTTTTTAAAAATCATCTCTGAAATTGTAGCGTAAATTGAAACAAGGGGAGGGGGGGGGGGGAGTGAGGGTAAATTAAAAGGGAAAAAATTAAACTAATCATTAAAAAAAGAAAATATTTCCCTTTTTATTACATGGATAAAATTTTATATTGAAAAGTGAAGCATTTCAATTTTTATATATTTAAGTATTTTATTACATATTGTGAAAATATTCAATAAAAAAAAAATTCTAATGAATTAACGATATTTAATTGAAATAGCTTTATTATATTTCTGTTACTTTTTCACATCCCTTATTTTTTCCCCACATCTCTTTGGCTATTTCTCCTAAAAGCCACTGAAGTTATATTTCTTTTGTGTACTATAAAAATGCAAAATTCATATTAATAACAAGGAAATTGTTATATGTATGTTTTTATATGTATAAAAATGGTAGTTAATTTTTTTTTATTTATAAGTAATACTGTTAAGCATTTTGTACATATATAGCCTACTTACTACAGATTATCTTAATGTAACTTTGAGTATTATTAATAATAAAATTTAGATAGGTGTTAATATATATTTTTGATATGAGAGAAGCTTTTAATTTTAATATTTATTACCTTTTTATATATTTTTTATTAAAGTATAGCTTATATACTTATACAAAGTTCAGAGATTTAAGTAAGTATTTACTTCCCCCTTCAATTAAGATATACTTAAGTACTTTTTTTTGATAAAATGAATAATTTTTATATTAAAAAATATTTTGAATGTTTTAGTGTGCTTATGAAAGTCAAAAAATGGGCTGATATCTTAAAAGATTATTTTTAGTTTGTCTCATTCACAATTTAAGGCGATATGGTACCATCTTCACAATTTTTTTTATTTTTAATATATGATATTTGGTTTTAATTGTATTTCATAAAGGTTAATATTTAATTGTAATTCCATACAAATTTTTTTTTAATTTGTTACAAAATGTTTGTAAAATTTAAATTTTTTTAGCTTTTTTAAGCATTTTTTTAAATCTCTAAAGCTTTTTTAAATATGCCTCTTTTATTTCAAAATTTTTTTTCCAAGTACCTTATAATATACTACATAAAACTGTGCATGGGTTTTTTTTCTGCTGCTGCTCTTTAATTTTTTATTAATTTTTTTATAGTTAAACTTCCAAAATTTCCCAAAAAAACATTAATTTTGATTTTGAAATTTTTTAGAAAAAGTACTAAACATGTTAGAGCTAATTCAATGCACAGTTTTACAAAACATACATTGCAGAACATGTGCAAAAAATTTCAAACCCATACTTCAATTATCAAAAAAGCCTTAGGGTTTTGAATAACAGTATATTTACAAAAATTCAACATGGAGAAATATGAGTTTGAAGTTTTCATTCCATGAATAGCATTATATTATATTCATTGAATAATCTGAAACTTTTAGGAAATCTTAATTAGTTTATTTGAAACTACTTACCATAAAAATTGCACAAATGTAGAACAATTAAACAGTATACTGCCATAATGAATATATTGAAAAAAAAAAACGAATGAAAGATCAATATTTCATAAAACTTTATCTTAATAATTCTAAAAAAAATAAATACACACACTTCAGTGCTAATTCTGTGCTCAGAGCTAATGCACAACATGTACAAAAGATGTTTATGCCTTTATTTTTTATTTAAATGATTTTAAAATCCTTCATATGTTAAATATTGTACACGAATAAGAGCAAAATCAAATAACAATTTATAGGTAAAGTACATCAAAATTTAAGAACAGCATATGTGCATTTGTTTAAATAAATATCTTAAAATATTTTAATAATAAAAGTGTTGAATCTCGCACACATGGGATATGTATATATCATCAAAAACAAATATATAAAAATGGGAGAGTTTTTCTATTCTTGCGAATTAGATTTTTAATTATCTGAGTTATCAAAATGAGATTTAGTATTTGTGCTTTGGGAGAATCCGTTTTGAAGTTTTAATTTCATTCATAATAATATCATAAAAAGCACGCACAACTTTTAAATCTTGACCAAATCCATTTGATCTTTAGTAAGTAATTCACAAACCAGAATTTTTGCCTGAATTGAACAATTCTTTCTTAAAATGATTTATTGCTGCATATATAATGTCAATCTCATTGACGCGCATTAGAAAAATAATTTATTAATTTTTTTATGAGGCTCTTTTTTTAGCAGATAATCTGAAATGTAGGCGTGGTAGTTGCTGTTTAGCATCAAACATTGCTCCATTACTTAATGAAAAATGCAAGTAAAGCTTTGAAATTTTGCAGGCATATTTATAAAGATTCGGGGTATGAAATAAGCTAATAGAATTTTTTTCGACAGTTTAATGATTTTTAGTAGTTTAGGTATTTTTAAGTAAGTATTTTACTTCCCCCTTCAATTAAGATATACTTAAGTACTTTTTTTTGATAAAAT
This sequence comes from Trichonephila clavata, assembly GCA_019973975.1. Classification (NCBI taxonomy): domain Eukaryota; kingdom Metazoa; phylum Arthropoda; class Arachnida; order Araneae; family Nephilidae; genus Trichonephila; species Trichonephila clavata. Next base: position 52,101 of record BMAO01006367.1, on the reverse strand, counting down.
GAATAATTTTTATATTAAAAAATATTTTGAATGTTTTAGTGTGCTTATGAAAGTCAAAAAATGGGCTGATATCTTAAAAGATTATTTTTAGTTTGCCTCATTCACAATTTAAGCATATAGAAAAGGAAAATTATAGTTTGTAAATTTAATATATGTAGTTTTATTAAAAATTTCTTGTTCTTTGTTTATTGAATTTTAATGATGCAGGTCTCCCAGAATTGTAAAATAAATTTATTTATTAAATTAATTGTGTTCAATGACAAATTGTTAATTTTCTTTTTTGAGGCAGAATCATTCCTACTATTAAGTATTAAAAAAGTTATTTTAATGTATGAAAACTGCAACACATACACACAAATCAAATGCTATGTAACTTTTATTTTAAATACATAAAGATATTTTAAATGTAACTTTTCTAGAATATAAAAATTGTGAATTACTTTACTCAGAAATTTTATTTTGTCTTCAATTCTTCGTCAAAGTAGTCAGTGTTTTTTTTAAAAAAAAAAATCAGTGATCTGATCTAAATTTTGTTAGTTTATTTAATAGCTGTGTTTTAACAGAGATTTGTTCAGATTTTTCTCTGAAAGAGTTTTATAGTAAATATTTTTATTTTAAAATGTTTATAGAGTTCTTATGAATAATGATTTATTAGAAGAGTCTGGTAAAGTAGTGGGCTTGAGCATTGATAGCAATGGGAACTATGTAGGTAAGTCTTTTTGTTGTTATTATATTTCCAAAATTAATATAAAATTTTTTTAGAGGAGGTAGTGTTTTTAGGCCCTAAAAATTGCATATTTTGACATTTTCTGATTTCTTATAAACCATAAGTACTGAAATTGGAAAATTAATATCTTCAAAGGAAAGTATTTTATTTTTATGTAATACATGAACACTATCTTTCATGTATATTTTAAAAGTTAAAATTTAAAATTTTTTTATTTTACTCTTTTGTTTTGAATTTCAGTAAAGTTCTTGGATTAAATAAATCATATATTTAATCCAAGTGCTATATTTTGCTTAAATTTTCTTTTTAAAAATGTATATTTTTTATTGATCATAATAATTTTTTCTGTACACATTGTATAATTCTTGCTTTTTCTACCTATATTATCTTGATTAAAAAATCTGTATAGAAATGATTTTGTTCTAATGGTTACTTTAAATAAAAATTTAATATTTTTAAAACTCATTTTAAATAAAAAAATTTGTTGTATACTTATTAAATGTTCTATATATTAAAGTTTATTTAAATTGCATTTGTTTCAGATAATTTAGAATAGCAAAACAAAATAAAGCATTTCTTTTAGCTACTCTTTAGTGTTAAACAGTATCCTGAAAATGTATCAAACTGTAAGATTAGGTGAAGGGGAGGGGCATAATTTGAGATTATCATTTCTTTTTGAAGTGGCATTTAATGGGAAAATAGTGTAAGATCATGTTTATAACTATTTAAATGTTAAATATTTTTCTTACTATTAATTTCAAAAAGCTATATTGTGTAATTTAAAATGGTAGTTAGGTCTTTTTTAAAAATAGTCTTGCAGTCTATAATTGCAGCATTTTTCTACCTTTGATATCTTAAAAATTTTAGTTTTTATCTCCCAATATTCAATAGTTTAGAATTTTTGGTTACTTGAACTAATAAATAATTTTTAATATAGTTCTGAGTTCAAATATTTCCTGCAGATTCAGAGAATGAAGAAAGTGTTTTAGAAATATATTAAAATAATTAATATAAATATATATTGTATTTCTAAATATTATTTTCAATGTGTACCATATTTACTCAAATCTAAGCCACATCCCAAATTCTCAATAAGTCTTTGCGGGAAATGGAAAATAGTTTATAACCCGGAATTGCTCTAATTCCCCCATCCAGTGCATTTTTTAAAAATTATATTCTGAGCTGCACCTGATTTTCAGTAGCTTTAATATTGGGGGAAAAGTGCAGCTTAGATTCAAGTAAATATGTTATATTATTATTAAAATGTAAATTTTTTTTGCAGCATGTGCAATGTTAGATGGAAAAATTGCCATTTTTGATGCAGCTAGTTTTGCTGCCAAACCATGTTTTACTGCTGAAGTAGGTCATAGGCTTACTATGATCAAATTTTCACCAGATCCACAGCATTTGCTTGTGATTGTAAGAATTGTTATTTTGTTAAAAATATTAAGAATATGTTGTTTCAAATATTGTGAAAGCTTATATTAAGTATTTAATACCTAATCATGCCATAAGTTCTGATATAGTTACAAAGAAGTAATTTCAAAAACTTGTGAACAAGATGTTTCCTTTATTATTATCTTTATGTATGCACAATTAATTTAAATTACATTTGTGATAAGTTCTTATCTCACTATGTATTCATGAAAAAATGTTTTTAAAACATTGAATGGATTTTTATAATTACTTATTCAGCATATTTATAAACAAATATTTTTAAACATGTAGCTATTTACTAATAATTTCAATTAACTCTCATGTGCTTTGAATTTGAAATAATTGCTGGTTTTTGAATAAATGCTATTATGTATAAAATTTTTTGAAATCCCCCCCCCCCCCAATGTTTAAAACTTCTTAGGAGTATTATAAGACATTCACCTTTGCAAAATGTTAAAAAGTAGTTCATGTAGCTAATTTTTTCTACGATTATTTTTTTCTTGCTTTTACTAAGAAATATACTTTATTAAATTGATACTTTGTTTTCATAGGATGAAACTGCCCATGTGTCTCGATATCAGCTGCATTTAATTGTTTCTTCTGAGGTTTATCAAATGATGAGCAAGGATAAAGTACCACCAGAAGAGCCTGTTTGGCAATATAATGGAAAATCTCATCAACACAGGGGGAAAATTATTGATTGCATGTTTAATAATCCTTCAAAGGGAGGAAATTTATACTTTTACACTTTAGGGGAAGACCGCATCATTGTAAGTAAAATAATTTTTACTGTATGTTAATAGCATGAAGCAAAGAATTTTTTATTATAATGTAGTTTTACCAGAATAGAAATTTATGTTAAAAATCATTGGAATGTGTAATAAGTACTTAATTTAAACAATAGATAGAATTTCTAATTGTCCAGTATGTTTATTGTATGAATCTACAGAACATTCTAGAAAAGTAATCGCTGTTTACAGTGCAAATAAAATTGTACAATTTTTTTTCTGCCTTCCAGTGATCAAGTAATGACTATTAGATAATCAAAACAAGTTCCCATTCTGTCATTAGCATATACTTGTTTAGAGTATATTTCTGAAGCATATTTTGTGTGTTATGTTATACTTTAAAAATGGAATGTCATAACTTTGAACAAAGTTATCATTCAGAATAATGCAACTGAAACTTTTGAAGGAAAAAAAACTATCTGAGGTGGCATGTTTTTAAAGCATACATTTTTACTTGGAATAAAGCCTTTTCAGAAGTTTACAAATTGGTATTATTGGTGCTTTTTAAACTGCATATTGGAAATGAATTAAAATATCAGCAATTACTAGCTATTGGAGATTATGAGCTAACAACTGTTTTTTTAGCTGTTGTAAACATGAATATTGGCAATATTATCAATCTGTAGTTGTTTCAAAGATAAAATTTATCTACCATTAATACTATGATACAGAAGTAAGTTCATCAGCCTAACAGTAAACAAAGTGCAAGGCTTCGGTAAACAGAATCCTAGCTCACAAGAACTAATTCATCATTCAAAGACTAACACTATTCTGGCAATGATATTACACCTTCAGTGGCACTTCTTGCTGGGACTTTTTGGTTAAATAAACTAGTCATAGTAAAATTTTCTTCTACTGAAAAAAGTTTATTGCATCTTCACAAATTGCAAATTTTCATTATTGTAGCAAAATGGCAGAAAAATCTAGCTAACAGTTTCTACTGAAAAAAATACCATTAAATTCAGACTTATTGATAATAATTGATCGATATTTTATCCCCCCCCCCCCATTTATAATATCAGTAACCAGAATTAGGTGTGTTTTCTTTATGTTGCTATATTTGGCTCCATGGGTCCATATAATCAATAACTAATGTAAAAGGAAAAAATCATGTTTGGCTAGACCACTAATAATCAGTTGATATTGTAATAAGGGCTAATAGTTAATGAACTAGTTTCAATCAGAAGGTTTATCAGTTGTATATTCTTATCGCATCAAATTCTAGTACTTTTTCTATCTGAATCAGCATGGCCTGAATTACTCTTCAGAGTGAACTGGGCTCATCTGGATGGAAGACCAAAGCTCATTACTGAGTAGTTCATGTTATGCACTCTCTTTTCCAATGCAGAGAGGCATTCCTTTATTGTTGATTAAGAGGGACACATAAAAAGGGTTATTTTACATAGAGTTTATGATTGTGAAGATGTCTATGCACTTTAGTATCAGATATTGCCTTCTATGTTGTGGCACAATAATGTGAAATGATCTGAGATACAACAGTGTTCTCCTATGGGTCAAGAGATTTAGAAAACACACACTGTACACCCCTGAAACTGGTGGGTTACAGTTTCAGGGGCTGTAACTTACAAGTAGTCTGGAGTAGATCTTTGTGAAACTGAATTTGGGGGCTCAAATTGATTACAGGATCTTTGGACCATATTGAGTGTAACAACACCAGCTTGGGAGATTCACATTTTCATTCATTCAATTGCCTGTCATCTTAATGAATTTGGTAAAGATCATCAGACATAGCTAACAGTACCTTAGCACAACAATATTACTAAAACAGAATGCTAATAATAAACTCCTTGAACTGTGCTAATGGGACTAGTTCTTTAAAATAAAATATTTTTTGTGTATAATTGTTTGATGGAGTTTTATGGAAGTTGCTGATGATCATTCCTATAAACGATAGTTTTAACTTTATTTTTATACTTTTTAGTTGTTGTACATCAAAAAAGTGGTTATACTTTAACTTTTTTTAGAAGCCATTTTTAGTTAATAATATATGTATATAATTTTATTATGTATTTAAAAAATTTTGAGTGAATATTAAAGGAACGTTATTAAAATTGTTTCTAAATGACAATATTTAATTTAAGGGTCTTTCTTTCAATCATTTAGATTCAGTACAACATTACAAATTCTAGAAGTATGGAAATTGAAGTAACTCTCCGGATGACCTTGGATAATGTACCAGTCTGTATGTGCTGGTATCCTTTGTATGATCTTAATACATCTATAGCTGTGATAAATGTTAACGTAAGACATTTTTGATTTCTTATGTTTTAATATGTTATTAAAAGCATATTCATCTGGGGGGCTAATTTATATGTAATTGAGAATTCAAGAAAGAATTGGAATATGTTATGAATTTTATGACTGTTGCGATATTATTTAGTGAACTGTTTCTTTGTAATTTTTCTTTTTTGGCATTCTTTTAGATCAAGCAAATTTTTTCCCTTTTAAAATTTTTAGCATAAGATAGTAGACTTTTCAAAAACTATTTGCTGAAGTTTCATTATAGTAACCTTAAAATGCAAACAATGTGGGGCCATATGTATTCAGAGAAGAAAATAAATTCAATGATTTTATTTATGAAATATATTGTCTTATGTTTTTGTTAAAATTTGAATTCACTTTTTAAAATTTAATTCTTTGAAAACCAGGAATTTATGCATATGTAGCTATGTACATATCTGTTTGATGGCTGCTCTTTGCAAAACCTTACACAGAATTATTTATTTTACCATTTAATTTTAGATTTTTTTTGTAAATACTTAGTAGTTATATGAATAAAACTACCTTAAAGTGCCTGAAAGATAAATGAAATTGCTTTTCATTTGGTGCAATGTGTCCCATGACAACTTAGTGCCATGAAATTCCAACTTGTCAATTATCCATAAGGTAGTACAATTATCAAGAAAGACTTTGAAACATTTTTACATTTTAAAAATCTTTTTTATTTTAAAGTTAAAATTTTATTGGTATATGTTAGTATTTTTAAATATTTATAATCAAACTTAATCAGTAGGTTTTTAATGTTAATAAGTAGATTATTTGAAATCCAGCAACCATTTAAAATTTTGGGAGAAATTTTCCATTAAAACATCCTTATAAGTTGTCTGCAATTATATTCGTATGGTTTCATTTAATTCTATGCACAAATTTTCTATAAGAGAATGTTTATATGCAAAAAGTTACCTCTTCTATTTAAAAAAAAAAAGAACTGCTACAACCATAATTTAATTTTTAATTTATTTTATAATCATGACTCCATTCAGGTTTCTAACCTCTTGATAATTTAATGTAAATTTTTAAGGATAACTTCATATCTTTTTCTGAAATTTAACAAAGCTCACTTTTATTTAGTGTTTGGAAGTTGTGATGTTTTTTGTTTTAGTTGGTGTGGTACTAATATTTATATAAATTTTTATTTGGATGGTTTAAAAAGATGGTTTAAATTATTGAATTATGTTCAATAAATATCTTTATAAATAAGAACATTATATTAATTTCATAAAATATTAATCCTTTATTATTACTTAAGCTTAATGTAACATTAAATGCAAATTTATATTCATATTTAATGTTAAGTTTTTTATTCTAGGGTAGAATGTGTGTTTATAATTTAGAAGATGAAGTAATGATAAAAAGCATTTATTTACCTCTGTATGAAGAGCCTGTAAAAAGGTTTGTTAAGTTTGGATTTTAAAAAGAAATATTTTATGAAATGTTTTTTCTAAAGATATAATTGATTTTTTGTCATAATTGAACTTTTTAATCACTCTATAAAAATTTGTTTAATGGCTGAGGTAGCATCAATATTTGACACTTGTTTTCTTAAATATATTTGACTACATTTTCTTTTTCTGTGTGTGAATTCTTTCAACTTATTAATGTTTCTTATATTATATTGTTTTTTTTTTTTTGTAAAATTTTGTACATTAAATTTTTAAAAAGTTTTTGAACAGACTTAAGTGTTAATTGAATATAATTTTAGATATTCATAATTAAATGTTTGTGTGAATGTGGATGGGGTGGGGAATTTTGTGAGATTTGTGTAGAATTCATTTTATTTTATTATGTTTTTATACAAAACAAACATTTATTTACATAAAAATAAAGGATTTATTTATTTATATTGATTATGGTTTTCTACTTGAAAGGTTTTTGTAATTTAAATAGTTTAAAATATTTTTAATTTTAGATAATGTTTTAAGTTTTTAATTTTATCTTGTGATATTATTTTATATTTTGAAATACTTTTTAGTAAACATATTTTCAATTATAAAAGTATGTTTACGTTAGTCAAATATCATTAAAATTCAAAAATCATTCTACGGTCTCATATTTTTTTCCATTATGTACTGTTTATAGAACAGTTCCTTTATATGTATAATGTATGTATTTTAATAACTGACCAAAACTACAAAAGCTAATTTTGTCATATACACATTACAATTTTTTGCAAGAAACTGTATCTCCTCTGAAAAGATATTTTTGCACTTTTCTAAAAACAATGTACCTTCCATAATTGATCACTTTCTTAGATTCACCTTATTTTTACATTATTTAGAAGAGTTCCGATACATTGAATATAAGATTTATTTTTCTACAGTTATCTTTTATGTAAATCACACCCTGCCATATGGGCCTTTGTGTACTATATTAATTTATCTTCTCTTAAAGGTTGAGTAAAGTTTTCATTCTTCATCAAAAAGTATGAAATGTAGGTTCTATCCCCCTAAATGTATTTTTTATACAGGTTTTTTCCCCATATGGTAATATTATCAGATTTTAAATTAAAACTGATGTCATTTTTGCTTATTTTATCAGATTTATAATTATATATAAAAAAGTGTAATTGTGCTAAACTATAAATATAATGTAGTTATTCATTTTGAAATGCTATGCATTGAAAGTGCCTTGAAATAAAGATTGATTTTTCCATTTATTGTTATTAAAGGAATAAGAATTAGGCAAAAAATTATTTCTATAAACAATTATTTAAACTAAATTGATGTATTCTTTTTACCCTTATGGTATTGAATCTACATAAGTCAATGATGAATCTTATTCTTTCAATCCAGGTCCAGTGACAATAAAGACTTCGAACTAGAATCTCATTCTTCAAAGTTCCATCCATAGTAACTAGCAAATTTAAGGCAAATTTTATGTAACTAGCTGAACTCTAGTCTATTATTGACACTCTAGTCAGTGCAATATAGGTTACAGCCTCAAGCTCATAACCTACAGGATTTTGTAAGCACTGAGGGAAAAAAATTGTATTCTGATAACTGAAGCCCAGATAAATCATAAAAAAGAAATAAATGCAAATGAATTTATTTTGTCTCAAATTGTAGTTAATATTGTGGGAGACTTTTGGGAAGAAAAATTCTGCATTTAGATAAAACAGCTGTTTTATATTATCCAGATATATTTTACTTTTCTAAATCTCTTCTAGTAACATTTAGTTATCTTTTCAGTTTTTGAATATGTTTAGGCAATTTCTCTCCCCTTTTTTGCTTATGAAAGAAAACTGCATCAAAGTCTTTCTTTAAAACTGCCTTTGTGTATATTTTACATTTAAGTAATGATGTATAACAGAAAACTGTATATTTGATTGTTAATAGATGATTAAAAATGATATTTAATGAACTTATTAATTGCTGTTATCTTGTTCATTTACTTTTAAGGATTTTGTTGCTTGAACATCCCCTTTATGTACAAGAATCAATGAAGCAAAGTGAAAATAGTTTTTTGAAGCAATATTTTATCTTTTCTACTTCTAATTCAATTGGTTTATGCAAATATCCTATTGATGGAAATCCAAATGCAAGTTTGGCTTTATCTACTCATCCAAATGGAGTAAATATTTCTTCATTATCTAAATATATAAAAAAAAATTGAAATTTTTTTTCAATAGATCTATTTTTATTCATGCATTAAAAAATTGTTTAAAAATAAATATTTACAAAGTGTTTAATTTTAATAAAACGAATTAAAGGGTGTAATTTTACCTTTAGATGGAATATATATATTGTAAATATCACTTAAATGTCCTAAATATTTTGATTGTGTGAATTATTTTTTTTTGTTTTTGAGCTTTTTAAACTTCATTTTATTAAATGTTAGATCAATGTGATCCAACTTTTATTTACCAGAGGATTAATCACATTTTTTAATATAGAAAAATGAGGGTTAGAGACATAAAGAAATAAAACGAATTACATGTAACTCAATATTTTAATATATCATTTTTTATTTTATAGTCGAGAAATCAATATGATTGTTCCCTCTACTTTTCTGATATAGTGTCCACTCTTAAGTTCTGCAAAGCAAAACCCCATGCTTGATTCTAGTGAAGCACTTTTAATGTGATTTGTTTTTGATATGATTTGTTTTTTAGCAGAACAAGTACTTTCTCACCCACGTATACTGCCAAATAGTGATAACATTTGCAGAGAGATTTTAAGCTATTTTGTGGGAAACATTCTTTATAAATCACTTCCCCAAAATTTTCAGGGATATTTGGTCATAGCAAATTTTCAGGAAAATATTGGTCATATTTTGATTTATGCTAGCTGGTATAGAATTTACTCACATTAAACATCTTAGAAACACTTGAGAACTATTGTAGTTTTCCATTATGTCCAGCAAAAAAAATAAAAAAATACTGTCTAACCACTTGGACCGAAATTGTTGTTTCTCATCCTTTTTTTCTAATCTTTCATTTTGGGTAGGATTGAATGAAAGTGTAAATCAGAGTATGCACATCACAAATCATAACAATCAAAGAGTGAATCTTAAGATAAAGCTGCCCATTAGTGGAGAAATTAAATTATAAGTTGTTTCCATCTGATGGGGAACAATACCAATATAAGGGGTTTCTTACTAAATCTTTTTTGTATGGCATACAGCAGGAAGAAAATAATGTTTAGTGTTGTGTCTTAAGTTACTGCTGCCAAGACTGCTGATTTCAATTCTTTGAATTTGACAGAACACTGTTTAGTTCAGATCCTAATGACTGCTTTACTGAATCTTTTTTGCATAAATATGATTTATTTCATGTGTTTTATTTAAATGTAAAGCAATAAGAAGGGTATGCAGTTTTCTCCAAATGTTGAACTCATGTTTTTTATTCAGAAGAGCAAAAGCTAATAAAATGAATATTGTCTTAAAGATTTCACACTAAATTGTATTACGTCACACATGTAATGTTAATTTTTTCAGTTTTGTAAAGATATATTGAATTTTTTTTGCTGGATAAATATTAAAGTTTAAAAAGTTTGTTATATCATTGGAAACATTTTATATCAATGAAAATTTTATTTAAATGAAGTACACGTAAGTGAAACTTAACTTTTGATGGTTTTGAAAGTGTAAGGCTTGTAACAAGAAAGCGGCTTACAGAAATACTGACATAATAATTTCAATTCATACATACATGCATGCACTTTCCACAAGATTTCATTTAATTTCAGAGATTTGGAGGGCATGAGAGAGATAACATATATTCAATGCTTTTTTTAGAGGTTATTTATTCTGCTTTTAAGTAATTATTTATTTTATTACATTTTTATTCTTCAAGATTGTATAAATAAATCTGCTGGAAATTTTGTGCAATTCCATAACATTTCATAAAAGTAAATCAATTTAAATTATCAAATTCAAGTTTAATAACAATTTTGACCCAAAGAATTATGGTTGCTCATACGGATAATTTTATCTCAATTTTTGATAATAGTGATCTACCACTGCTTCACAATTCTTCAGTTTTTGAAAGCTAATTCATGAGCTGTGAATCCAACAATTAAGTATTTATTATATTAATAAATACTTTGTCAATTGTTTTCCCTAGGGCCGATTGAATACAAACTGGTTGATATGAATTTACTAATGGGGTTTAAAATGTACTTAAAATTTTAAATTAATTTATAAGAATAAGATTTTTTTATAGTTAAGGTTATTAATATATTTGGCTAAAAATATTATATGTTACATTGCAGATAAATAGCTTTGTAACAAATCAAGAACAAACTATTTTATTTACTGCTGGGAATAAAGATTCTTGGATTTATGCATATGAAATCAATCTTATGTATGTAATGATTGTTGTATCTATTTAAAATATTTTTATGATTATCTTTGCTTACTACCCTTTTTGTGATATTTCTTATATATCTAAGTCACTAACGAAATGTAAAATTTTTTTGTGATTATTTTTGTAAGATTAATAAACTTGGGTTATTGAGAATTTTAGCTTGACATATTTTAGCAAATATACAACAATTAATAATAACAATTAATCTATACTAATATATAAAAGAAAGAGTTTGTGTGTTTCACCTATTCCGACCAAATTAAGCAACCCAGGAGTATGAAACTTGGCATGTAGAAGCTATAGGTCATTATGCTATTAACCTCGAAGAGTTTTTTTCGAAATTTGCTTTAGATTTTTTTAAAATTCAATTTGTATGCGATTTTTCAGCTAAATGGAGATATGACGTCATCAGCCATGTCAAGTCTTAACTTTGCGAAAATTAATATTTTGAGCAGTTTTGGAGGGGATTTTAGCACATTTAACTGTAAATATATTTATTTTAGTTGTATTTATTCTTTTTTTTTCAACTCTTTGTGGAGGAATTACATTTGTTTTTCGAAAAAATAGTCTTAAAAAAATGTTTTTCTAAATTTTATTTTTCCGATTGGCAACACTAATTTGATAACAGTAGATATTTTCGTATTTGATTTCCAACATATATCTTTTTCATTTGTTTAAAAAAAAGGATGATTGTTTGTTATACAACTTTTTAAGACTAACTAATCATTCTATACTGATGGAATGGGGTAATATGTACCATTAAAGTGTACTAATTACTATTATTCAGGCGATGTCATTTGGTTCTAAGTTTAACTTTGGCGCCAAAAACCTGTGCCATGATATGAATCTCAGATGGATTGTAATCAAGTTAAGTTTATCCACCGTATTGAATTTGTGTAACTGTGTATAATTTTTGTTCAAATTATTTCTTCTTTCCTTTTGTGGTTTGTAATAATGCATGTTGATTGCGTAATGGAACAACTACCCATCTTGCAAGGCCTAAAGCTACTATTTTTATTGTTGTAACCACTTTTAAAAATATTTACTTTCCATAAAATGTTCTATTTCATTTTATGCTCCTGATTTATCTTAGCTGTACTATGATTATCAAAAAAGCTTGATTACACTCTTCAAATCTTTTTGCTGTATCTGAAAAATTTTTTGTAGCCCAAGCACAACCATAGACTGATAAACCACCAACATTCAGGTTAGCAAGAATAAGGAGAAGCAAATGTGCAAACCCAAGGTCCTTGCAACTGTTTTGTACCATAATATGAACAAATGTTTTTGCATTATTGACTCTAAGAATAACATAAAATTAATAAACAACATGAGGAAGCAAAAATTTTTTCAGATACAGCAAAAAGATTTAAAGATGTAATCAGGCTTATAGTACAGCTAAGATTAATCAGGAGCATAAAATGAAATAGAACATTTTATGGGAAGTAAATATCTTTAAAAGTGGCCACAACAATAAAAATAGTAGCTTTAATAACCTTAGGCATTGCAAGATGGGTACTTTTTCCATTGCGCAATCAGCGTGCATTATTACAAATCACAAAAGTTGATATTCAGGTACATGAATTTAATACGGTGGATAAACTTAACTTGATTACAATCCATCTGATATTCTTTTTATGTAATGTCGCCAATAGGTTGCGATAATATGTAAGTACCATAGAAAATAACACTCCATTCAAACTAATTGGGATTATTAGATTGCCAATATTGTGATTTAAATTTGAATTTATGATACTTGCATATAAGTGTCATCACAGCCAAATTGGTGCCATGCTAATCGCTTCTTGATATCAAAACAACAAAGATTCTGTGTTTGTGTTTTTATGTGAAAAAAAAATCAGTCAGATTTTGTTGGGATATAGTGTGATTTGCTTAGTGCCAGTTTGGCTGTGGTGATGCTGATACGTAAGAACACGAAGGCTAATACGAATTTTTATTAACGTATGAGATTTTCTGACATTTTTTTGTTCTGAGCTGTTTATTGTAGTTTCGTCAAAATTAGACTTTTATTTTTATATTTAAGGTTTCTACTATATGTAAGGTTGTAAACTAATGTCATAATCTATATTAAATATATAAAAGAAAGAGTTTGTGTGTTTACGCTATTCCGACCAAATTAAGCAACGTAGAAGCTGCAGATCCTTATGCTATTAACCTTAAAGAGTTTTTTTTTAAAATTCGCTTTAGATTTTTTAAATTTCAATTTTTAAATGATTTTTCAGCTAAATGTAGATATGACGTCATCAAACATGTCAAGTATTAACTTTGCAAAAATGAATGTTTCGAGCAGTTTTTTGGGGGATTGTAACACATTTTACAGTAAATATATTTATTTATAGTTGTATTTATTCGTTTTCTTACTCTTTGTGATGGAATTTTATTTGTTTTTCGAAAAAATCGCCATAAAAAAAATGTTCTTTTTAAATTTTGTTTTACTGTTTGGCAACAATTGACTTTTAATGCGTTATAACGTATTTATCCTTTTCCGAAAATTCAAAATAGATAAAGGATGTTATTTTTGTGCAGCTTTTTCAAACAAAATGGTCATGCTATTATGGTTGAAAATGGACATGGTGTACTGTTAATTTTTTACAGCTTTTTCAAACTAACTGGTCATGCTATTTACGGTTGAAAATGGACATGGTGTACCGTTAAAGTGTTCTGTTATTCAGGTAATGATTTAGTTCTAAGTTTGGTTGGATTGTGTCGAATTGGACACTTATCCCTCCGTGAGTGGGCGATACTAAAGCCTAGCCACCACATTAAATTTATGTATCTGTGTAATTTTTGTTGATAATTATTTCTTTTTTACTTTTGTGGTTTGTAATAATGTATGTTGATTGAATAATGGAACAACTACCCAGCTTGCAAGGCCATTTCTATTGTTCTGGCCACTTTCAAAGATATTTTCTTTCCGTAAAATGTTTTATTTCATTTTATGCTCCTGATTCATGCCAGCTGAACTATGAATATCAATAAAGTCTGATTACACTCTCTAAACCTTTTTGCTGTATCTGAAAAAAGTTTGCTTTCCCCATGTTGTTCATTATTTTTGTTATTTTTAAAGAATCAACAATGCAGAAAACATTTGTATGTATTTTGGTACTAAACAGTTGTAAGGGCCTTGGGTTTGTGTGGTTGCTTTTCCTTATTCTCGCTAACTTGAATGTTGGTGGTATTATCAATCTACTGATGGCATTTGCGTTACTATTCATCTGATGTTGATATCACGGCAACAGAAGGTAGTTGACCCCAAAGTAAGTAAAACTTGGAACTAAAACATCGCCTGAATATTAGTACACTTAAACGGTATGTCTTGCCTACTTCCATCCTAATAGCTTATATCAGTACATTTCAGCAGTACTTCTTGCCTACTTCCAACTGCATAGCATGACCATTTGGTTAAAAAAATAAGTATGATCACAATCTATTGGCAGCATTATATGAAACAAAGCATATGGCACACATAGGAAGACGACACATAGGAAATCGTGGTTGCCAACTTAGTGAGTTATTAATAGAGTTGGCAATTGTTGCAATTATACCTATTATTACTATCACAACCTATTATTATTACAACATTACATAAAATGAAGCACATAGTTGCCAATTGAGTCCATGTAACACATTTGAAATCAGCGTTGGCAACTTGGCGAGTTATTTTGAACGTTGGCATTGGTGCGATAAAAGGTTAGCACCAACATTTCCTTCCATTGAAAAAGAAAAAGGGTACTGCTTTTCCTGATACTTATGTATTAGAGTCAAAGCGGCACTTTTTTCACCAAAATTTGACTTTTTCTTCATATAAAACATATAAGAATCTGTTATTTTGATATTGTGGTGCAAATTTTGTTGCAGTTACTCCAATATGTACCCTTTTCCTTCTATTGGCAAATTCCATGTTTTTCAATTCTAACAAAAAAGTAGAAAAATGTAACTAAAGAAAAGAACAATCATTTCTAACTAATAGGGATTAATTGATTGTTAATGTTGTGATTTAAATTATAATTTCTATTTACATATAAGATTTTTTGACATGCTTCTTTTGTTCTGAGCTGCTTATGGTAGTTTCTTCAAAATCAAACGTTAATTTATCTATTTAAAGTAGCTTTTTGGTTTGGATTAATATTATAATTACTATATGGGGTAAGAGTACTTTGATATGTATTTATTTTATTTCTTTGATCAATTTTAAATATTTAAGATTTTATGAAATGTGTGTGTATTTTTTTGTTCAAAACTGAGTTTTTAAGCAGAACAATAATTTGTGATGCTATTTATAAACAGAATCTTAGATCATGATTACCTATTCATGATACAGATATCAAAGGGGTATTTTTTTACAATCAATGAAACTACACCTTCACTTCTCGCCTGCTTTTATTCTCACGTCATGTCCATTTGTTTGTAAAAAAACATTTGTTCGAAAAACTATCAATGGACACGGAAACTATGGATGTGATTAAATGCTCATCAAAGTAATTTTCCTTCTGCCAATCCGTTCTTCACAGATTGCATACATACACATGCATTGCATACATTTTTTACATATAAATGTTTCATGTTTTACATATCCATGCCATTTTATGTCATTGAAAATAAAGATTATTGCTATTCTTCCTTCACCGGCATATTCAATGTTTTCTTCATTGTAGAAAAATATTGCTTAAAATATAACAGAAAGAAAATGACACCAAATTCTAATTAATTGCTGTTAACATGTTGGTAATATTGTGAAGATAATGCTTCCTATTTATGAGAAACCTGAATGTACAATGTTTTTTTGAGTGTCACTGTTTTTTGCCTTATGGTCCCTATGACCGATAAGTACTCATCTGTTTTAAATGAAAAAAAATCAGAAATTTTTTTTTAAGAAAAAGGGGGCTATTTGCTGAAACTATGATGAGATGCACCCCTTGAACAGATTTTTCATCATGACTTAACTTTGCTTCTGACAATCTTGCAAACCAGAAAACTGTATAATTTGTAATGGTTAATTTTTTAGCAACATGGTTTATTATTTGTTTCACTTAGTACTGTTGTTGGTTCTGGGCTATTTCAATGGGGACCTGTTTTAGGTAGATTTTTTGGTTTTAGTTCATACTAATTAAATTTTTTTTAGTACTGAATTACATTTAATACTCTATATTAAATGTATTACAGAGATGTTAGATAGCATTCACCCAGACCTCATATAATACTAATTTAATTTTTTTTCAGTTGAAAGTTTCCTAATGTTTCTTATTTATGATAGCATTTAGTGAGAATCACTTTATCATCATTAATTTTTTCTTTCGGTTTATCTATTGCAAGTTATTTCACCCATAGTTCCCATAGCAGAAACTTACTACTGCTATCACATTTCTAATAATTTTTATTTATATTTGCATTCATTCATATCTATTTACTCTTTAGCATGCTAATTTTCTCTTACATTGAAATATTTGTTTTTGTTAAATTATTTATTTTTAGGCCAAATTGCAATTTGTTTAAAATGATTTATAATGTGAACATTCATTTGAAAAAAAGATTTTTAATTTTTGGTTATACTACTTAATACAGGGTTAACTCCCTAAAAAAATATTTTGATTGCTATAATAGATGAATTTTGGTTTTTAAAACGTAATCCGTGCGAAGAACGGGCATTTCAGCTAGTATAATATAATAATAATATATAATACAATAATAATAATATATAACCATTAATACAATAATTAGACATTAACAATTTTAGCTTGATTTAATTTTTATTTATGTAATTTTGATCTGTCATGTTAAAATCTAGTAGTTAATTTTTTTTAATGTGTATGCTCTGCTTTTTTTTATGCATAACTTTTTCCTTTATTCTGTAATTCCTTTTCGTAACATTTAGCAATTAATATTTATGCATATTTTTCTTTTTACTTGAAATCAACAGTCATTGTTAGTCAACGATACTAACAATTATCTTTAGTGTAGCTTTCATTAAATGTAAATTGAAGAACTATATTGTGTTAAGGTTTATTTGGTATCACAAATTAAATTTAAAATTTCGAGTTTTAAACTTGATAGACAGAAACTATCAAAGGAAATATAAGTTCATTTTAATTAAATCGAATGAGAATGATTTTGTCCTTTTTTTCCCCTTCATCAAATGAAATAATTAACAGTACCTTTTGAAATATTCCATTACATTTGCATTATTTGTAAAATGAATTTATTATATACCTTGAATTATTTTTAAATTGTTGTAAGGGATGAGTTTAGTTTTTCTGTTTTAATAGATTGCTTACACTTTACTAATGTAGTACAATTAATTTAAAAATTTAATTGAGGAGAAATCAATAGTATAAGTTTTTGAAGTTAAGTAATTGTATATACCAATTAATATCAAAAAGAAAGTTCATATAAATCTCGCATTATTTAAGAATAGAATATCATTTCAGTGAAAGATATAAATTTTTATTCTAGTTTTTCAATGGAATTTAAAAGGTTTCTTTTTCTATTCACCATATTTTCCTTTAAGCTGTGAATTCAAACTTCATTTTGAATTCTGCCTCTTAACATTTTTAAATCTTTATATTTTTGTTCTTTTAATAAATTTTAGGCAATTAGATAATATCTGTTCTATAAAAAGTTGAATGAAAAAAGATTGTTTTACTGTCAAAGCTCCATATTACAAACCTCTATTTTGTGAATTTTTCTGTATAGCGAAATTTTTCCTGGAACCAAGAAGATTTCATGATTTTCTTCGTAAAATAACCTCCCAATAGCGAAGCGCATTGTCTGTGTAACAAACTTTTTCTCTTGTGATTCAATTTTTTTCTTCCTATTTAAAAAGTATTTCTGCACATTTCAAGTTATTCTCTCTTTTAACACGTTTTATGGTGGTCATAAATCTTGGACTGATTTTATTAGGTGCCTAACACGCCAAGAGCAATATAATTCTGGGCATTGTAACCTTTCACCCCCATTGTCCAGTTCACTAGAAACATCTTCGATTACTCCAAAGCATTTTTTCAAACAAAAAACTCAAGCAAAATTAACAGATTTTATGAGATTACTTGTGTACTTTAAATTAGAAATTATCCTTAAAGTTCGCTAATTTTAATATAAGATTATTTTCTTAATGTTGAAAATACAGCGTATTTCTCAACATTCTTTTTTTCTTGATTTTTTTTTTTGCTGTTTTTCTTTTCCTCTTTCTGATGGGCAAGATATATATAAAATAATTACATATATATATATATATATATATTTGGGACTTTATAAACTGTGTGCTGACATGTAACACAAGGCTTACAAATGTAAGTCAATACTCAATCAATAGTAGTAGGAAGTTTCATGTAGAAGGATGCAGGCACAAATGGGAAAAGAAACAATAATGAATGAAAATACAATATATACAGAACAAAATATAAGATTGCTCACATGCAAACAGAGACATTCAGTATTCAAAATTATACAATGGGGAAGATTTGGAAACATGTGATTATAATAAGATTTTCAAAATACAAATACATAAAGCATACATACACACACAAATACATGTAACAGAGAGGGTGGTGTCTAGGGGTATGTTGAATGAAAGAGACGTTTAGGTTTAAGGAGATTTAATGACATCTACAGGTTGTTAAACCTGACTAGGCGTGCGCTGCTGGGAAAAGGTAAGTCTATTCCTTCTTACATCCGGGGGTTACAGAGAGTGGCGCTGGTGTCGCCTGAGTGTATACAACACTCGTCCATCCTGATGCGGTCGGTCCCTGACTAGGCTGGAAAATATGCAAGTAAAAATTATACAAATATTAACAACTGAAAAGATTAAAAAAAATTTTTAAAGTTCAAATTTTCTTGAGTATAAAGGAAAAAAAATAAAGTCATTAGTTCTGGAAAGAAAAGTCTTAGGGATTGTCCCATGGTTTCATTAGATCAGCAGATGTGGATGTCAAATTCGGGCCTTCTTGTCTTCCTATTTTCTTTACATCGTACCTGTCGTTTGGACAAACTTTCACGACTTCATATGGGCCAAAATATTTTGGTCGCAATTTCACACCTACTCCAAACTGGGTTTTCTTGATTGCAACTCTGTCACCTTCTTTGTATTTCCTTGCTTCTTTGTGATGTTTATTGTTGTGTAGTCTACTTTGTTCTTGTAATTTCAGGATATTGGATTTGGCATCTTCTCTCATTTGTTGTTTATTCTGTAAAGATAATTGAAAATTTTCTTCCTCGAGAATGGCTTTGATTTTGATGTCATTTTTATTTTTCATTTTGATGCCTGTTAAAGTTCAAATGGTGTATATTTGGTGGCTATGGAAACAGTGCTGTTAATTATTCGGTGAACTGATGATACATGTTTATACCATTTTTTGGGATCTTCAAGTAAAAGCTTTGTTAGGACTGGTATTAACGTTGCATGAATTTTTTCTACCTGACCGTTCCCATGCGGTACACCTGTTGTGATTGAATTAAACTCGATATCTTCATCCTGACAAAATTTCTGCAGAAGTGAATGCTGTTCCTTTGTCTGAAATTATTCGTCTGGGACTTCCAAAGGTTACTTGTTGTAATTTTAATTTGTCTAAAGCATCGTTAGCTGAAGGAGACTTTACAGGATAAATCCACAGAAATTTGGTGAAAGCGTCGATGACAGTAAAGATATGTTCAGGTTGTTAAACCTGACTAGGTGCACGCTGCTGGGAAAAGGTAAGTCTATTCCTTCTCCTGCTTACATCCGGGGGTTACAGAGAGGGGCGCTGGTGTCGCCTGAGCGTATACAACATACATATATGCACACACACACATACATATACACATACATGCAAATGCACACATATACAAACAAATATATATACATACATGTACAGTAAATGTTAGCAAACACAAAAAAAATTTTTTTTTTTAAATTACAATCTACATAATACGGGGAAAGATGCTATTAATATATACACAAAATGATAAGGAAAAATTTGCTTTGAACAAAGGCAGAGAAAGGAGGAGGCCATGCTATATTGTTCTTTTGTGGGCAATTCATGAGTGTACGTCTTTTGGAATTGAATTTAGTACAAGCAAGTATCAGATGCTTGACATCCTGGACTGTGTCACTGGAACGAGAACATTGGTCATTAAGTGACAAGTTGAAGCATTTCAAATAGGCTTTAAAGCTTCCATGCCCAGTTAGAAACTGGGTAAGTTTAAAATTAAGTTGAAAGAGTTTAGCCTTCAAACGTCTCTGAATAAAAGGAATAAATTCCTTGGTGAAATGCACATTATTTCGATACTTGATATAAGTTATTCCACTCAGAAATAATTTTTTTCCTTAAAATTTTTTTTATAATATGATTTTAGAATGCTCATAGAAATCAAATTGCTTAATTTTGTTGCTTCTTTTGCAAGCCAGTCAGCACATTCATTGCCATAGATTCCTGTATGACCTTGAACAAAAGAAAAGAAAACTTGTGCACCTCTGCTTCGAAGAAAATTGAGCTTATTCCATTTTAACAATTAGTTGATTTTGAGAATTAATGTTATTTGAGGAATATAAAGATTAAAGAGAATTGCTGCAAATTAAAAAATTTGATGAAAGGTTTTCATTATTATAGATCCAAGAGATTGCTTGAGCGATGCAAAGTAATTCAGCCTGAAATGCACTACATTAATCTCTTATTCTAAATTGGCAAGTTTCAATTTCAATATAATCTTGGAAGATAACGAATGCAAGGCCAACCTTACTGTTGATTTGCTATCAACTGTAAAGCAGACAACAGGAAAGTTGTCTTCAATATTTTTATGGTAATTAACTTAGTTAAGGAGAAATTGTTCAGAAGAATGAAGGATCTTAGAAATTTGCAGGGAACCATCTATAGGCTCTTATTGATACATTTCTTCATTGCAATCTTGAAGTCATTTCTGATTTTAAAGATTTCAGTTGGTGGAAAGCCCGAAATAGCAAACACTTCTTAGAGAGATAGATATTGAACCTATTTATTTACTAAAAGATGTGAATAATCACTTTTTTTCAATGTATAATGTTTGTGAATTTAAAATTTGTTTTATGTGGTTTATAAAGTATATTAAAAGGCGAACCTTTATATAACGAATTTTCCATAGAACAAACTTTTTTTGGGATTTAGTGACTTCGTTAAATAGAAGTCCGATTGTATTTTAAAATAATTTTTCAGAGTGTAATTGTGATGGTGTCTCATTATTTAACTTATTTAAATAATGAGAAATAAAATTATTAACAAATACATTATTACAAATATTACCTTTTCATTAAATTATTTAACTTACTGTTTCTTTTAAATATATGCTCTCTTTATTTTTTTTTTCAATATTAGGGCTTTATTGGAAACAGAAAATAATGGGGGAAGTGGTCTTGATGCCTTTAAAAGCTTTTTCCCCAAAAGTGAAGACCCAGAAGAAATGAAACGAAGACTTATTTATAGTGTATATTCTTTGGAATCAGAAATGTAGGGTTCTGCCTCTTTCCTGTAATGATACTTAGAAAATGATAGCCTTGCTTGTTATAAAATGTTTGTTGTGATAACCTTTTATTATTTGTAATCATGTTAATTTATTTGTAATACAAAAAACCCCTTTAAGATTAAAAATTGGTAATTATTCTTAACCAATGCCTTGAAGTATAATTTGGTCAATCAAAATTAAAAAAAGAGTATAAATAAATAATGAATTTACCAAATTTATACCTTTCTATAATTTGCATTGTTTTGTTGTCATTTTAAGATGCATTATTTTTTTACTAATGTTTGATTAAAAATATTGCATTTAGTTAGAAACTGCAATATGTTAATTGCTTTATTATTTACAAGGATAAAAGTTAGCTTGATTCTCACAATGTAAAATGTTCAGTGAATTTCTGAAGATAAAAAAAGTTAGGATTGTTTTACTTGATTATACTACCTATAGTAAATCACTTGTTTTTTTCTGACTGTAATGAAAAAGACAATTCTAATAATTAACAATTTTTTAAAATATTTCCTGAGACTTTTTTAACTAATATTATTATTTTCAAATCTTTGTATTAGTTTTGATGTTACGCAGAATGACTACATATTACAGTATTACAAAATTGTCTTAATGTTATAAAAGGGGGGGGGGGTATTGGGCCGGAAGAAAAGACCTTGGGTCTTTTGAAAATGGTAAGGCATTTTCTTTTTTATTATCTATTGATTAAATATTCAGTTTATCACACTTAAAGTTATTACATTTCTTTTATTTCACTTTATGTACTGAATACAAAATATGAATTGTAGCCTGCTCTTTGCTGCATTTTATTTAAAGAATAATTTTATAATTTAATTATCTATATTGATTATTCAATTTTCAGAAAGATGTTGCAATTGGGGACAGATGAAGAATTTGTGCTTAAAGGAGAAATTCCTGTAAATTGTTTAGAATATGTTATGTCAACTTTGGGATGCTTTTTGTCATTGGAAGAGGTTGTTCTTTTTAAATTATTTACATTATTTTCTTTTCTTGTTAGTTTCTTATATTTATTATCCCAAGATGTACAAAAGATATTGAATGTTCTGATTTTTACTGTTAGAAATGAATCAATTAATAATATAATTATATGTCCTGCAGATATACTTTAATGAATTTAAAATGTTTTTATGCTGTCATTCTTATCTCACATCAAGTCTTTTGTAAATAATACAATCTTTAAAGCAGAATATAATTTCTTTCATGCTTCAGTTGAAAGCTGCAAACATGTTGTGCATAATGGATATAATGAGGAACATAATGTAATTTCAATCATTGAATGATTTACAAATCCTTGCAAGATTTGTTTGTTCAGAATTTCTTGTTTGTACTATTTTTTAGCTATGATAAATTAAAAAAGCTATTTTGAAATTGATTGTGCTGAATAAAAGTATTAATACAAATATGTATGTTAAAAGTTGATGAGTACGTTTTTTTCAAGTTTTTGTTTATTTATAATGTATTTTTGAAATATTTCATATCTGAAAATGAGTGTATTCAATAATTTTTATCATGATTATTTTGCATTTGTAATTTTCATATGTGAAAATATTTATTTTTTAGTTGCAGTTGATGTTAAATGATATTAATTTTGAAAATAAATATTTGCATGGTGGAAAGAAATCAACTTTGAATTGTTTAGAAATTATGAAATGTAAGTTTTTTTAAAAAGAGTTTATTGGGTTAATTTTTTTAATATTTAAGTAATTAAGTGGAAAGGAAAACTTATTCATACATATATATAAATGTTTTTTGAATTTTTAGTAGTTAATATTTATTTGTATGAATTTGTCAAAAGTGGAAGAAAGTAACACATATTTTTATAATTTGTTACTTTTTTACAGTATATGTGAATTATTATCCAAAGAACCCTTTAACAAAAGAATTGATTAGTCATGCATTTAAAGAAATTTTATCATCTGAAGAAGATCCAGATCAGATTTCTAAGGAGCGTTTCTTGGATATATTACAGTCATCAGGTAAAGAGATCATAGTATTTTTAATTCAAAGTTTTTGATATAAAGTTAGTTTTTTGAAAAAGTTCCATAATTATTTTAAAATGTTTATTTACATATTATTTTATGTTTAAGTGCATAATATATTATTTTGGATATAAAATCTATTGTATAATTGTAAGGTTTGTCAAATCTTTCCTGAATTTTTCTTGTTTGTAACCATTTTTTTAAAATGATTATAAAAACATTATTTACTGAAAATAATTGTATAACTATTGTTTTATATCTTATGTACTTTTTTTAAAATAAAAATCATTTTTTTTTTTTATTTACATTAAATTTTCTATAAACTCATGAATTAAGACGTAAAATTGCATTTGCTTTATTTAGGTCTTCCTCTTCAAGAAAATGAACTGATAAGTATAATTAAATGCTTAAAAAATGCTAAATATGCATTACCTTCAACTGATGAAAAAATTTTGGATAAAAATACTTCATATTTAACTAAGCCTAAAGATCTAAAAGAAGATGAATCTATAATACCAAAGGTGAATATTTTATATGAAAAACATTTGATACATTTTTTTGTATTTATACTTTAAAACCTAGATTGGCAAATATGTTTGTATCTATTAATAGTGTTACGAATTTTGTATACAATAATGTAAGTAGTTTGTATTCGGCTGTGCAATTCCTTTATATTACTCTATTCTATATTTATTCCATGTTAAAGTTGTAATATTTACAAGCAACGCCGTCCCTTACGTTATAATGGCGATTCAATAGGAACTTGGCGAAATATTAGCGATAGAGCCAAGTTGGCATCATTTTTGGTGACTTTGGCGACCATGTTGGCGAGTTCGGGACCCTCTGGATTTTTCTAGAAATTAGTAGATAAATCCACTAATTTCACGATCTGTGACGCGAGCGCATCTTTCCAGAAGTTTTGGCCCTGGATATAAATAGAGAGATACTCGCCACAACAGTCAGTCTGATTTCAACCAGCGAGTAGTGAGCATTGTTTTGATTAGCGATCAGTAGACTTGCCTTGAACTTGATCAGCTCGGCTGTGCTTGTGAATAGTCATTTACATACGTGTATTTTAGACACTGTTTATTGTGTCTGAGTGCTGTTGAAGGTGTGAAATCCTTCTGTTACTTATTCTGTGATTTTTGCTGCTGAATCCTGTATTTCAAGGATTGATTTCCAACAATAAATCCTCATCGCTCTTAAAGAACTGTCTTGTTGTTTATGACTGATTTTGCATAAAATCCCCGAACCCCGATCTACATAACAATATATTGAGGTTCAATTTTAAGAGCACAATGATAGCTACTTTTGCAGTCAGTTTTTATTATATAAACTATAATTTATAAAAAAGTACTATCAAGTAACTTCAAAATACTTGAAATTTTAAAGTTATTTTATAAGACTATTGCATATTATTTTCAGGTCATAACAGAAAAAGTGTTTTTTCAAGACATTTTATGTATGGAAGAGCCTAAAGAAGATTTGTCAGGCTATGTATTAAAAAGAGAAGATTTGAAACTAAGGGAAAAGGATCCTAAACTCGATGACTTTTTGTTTGCAATAGAAGAAAATAATATGTTGCAAGATTTTGATGAAGTGTAGTATTTTTTTTGGGGGGGGGGGATGTAAAATATTTTCTAAAGTATTTATTAAAACTTTATTATTGATATTTTCTGTGTAAAGTGAATTAAATTAATTTACCTAAAGCAGTACATTTTTTTCATTAAATAATTTTTATGCCTTATTTTTGAAGGAGGAAGGTTATGTTACTGGTTAGAGATAATTGTCTTTCTTGTATTTGAGTATGAATTTTTATTTTTTCAGTATCATAAAATGGGTATTTTTGCTGAGCAATTAAATTGCTAATTATACATTTTGTTCACATGTGTTGCATGTATACAATGGTGACCAAAATTGTGGACACTTTTTTTAAGTTGTTACGTTTTTCAAGTTTGTTTGCTTATAAAAAATGTTACGTTGTTCAAAATGCTAAGTATTATATATCATTTTAAAGAAAATTCAATTCTGAATTCCATTTAGTAAGAAACAAATTGTAAATATTTGAAATGTAAAAAAAAGTTATGCTGCAATAACTATCGATATACATTAGAAACTAATGATAGCAGTGAGTTATCAGTGCCCAGTGGGGTAGCATTTAATTTTTATTACAGCTTCACATCCATGTTTCTTTGAGCTATAAATAGTTTTAAGCTCTTCCTTTGTTATTACATGATGCCAGGAAACAATTATATCCTCAATTAGTTTGTTTTTATTTCAGGGTACCTCTTTTGGATAAGAGTTTTCAAACGGTGCCACAAGTTTTTGATAGGATTGTTTCTTGGCCAGGACAACTCAATGATCTTAGAATGATACTGATCTTTCGATTACTTTACTGTGGCACGGAACAGAATTTTACTAAAGAATAAATGAAGCATTTTTGGTAAATAGATCCCTGATTGAAGTTAGAAGTTTGGGTTCTAGAATAGTGTCAATGTATTTTCTGACATTCAGTATCCCATCGATTATATGAAGATGACCGATACCATCTGCTGATATGCATGACCAAATCATAAAACTATGGGTACTTCACAGTTGCCTGGATGCAGTCAGGATATAGCATTTCTCCTATTCTATGTCTTACATATTTTCGGAAATCACTACCGAATAATGATATCTTAGTTTCATCCCTCCATATAACTAGTGAACACTAATCATTTGTCCAATTAATGTGTTCCTTTGACCACTGTAATCATTATTAAGTCTGTTGTAAATTGAGATTCTGCTTTTTTTGTGGAATTCTACCTCTTAGTCCAATATTTGCTATCAAAAACTATCAGGAGTTTTTGAACTGACAGAAACACCAGCATCTTTCAAATAATTTCTAACGCAGTTGATGACATTCTTCTATATTGGAGACATAGTATTTTTGTTCTTCTGTCATTAACAGATGAGGTGCACTTTTTTCGGTTTTTTCCTGCTTTATTTTTTTAAAATTTGTCTCCTGACATCTTATACAAAACTTTCAGTTTCCAGTTGTATTCACTGAACCATCCACTTAACTTGCAATTTTAACATAGGAAAGGCCACTTTCTCATAAAAAATCTCTTTCTAGGTGTCCAATTGACTCTTTTGTTTGATATCATTGCTTCTTGACTGAATATCGTTGTTGTCCTGGCTAGAAAACTGTCCTTATCTCAATGCTATCGAAAACTTGCAGTACAATTTGAAAACTCTTGCCCAAATGAGGTACTCATGAAATAAAAACAAACTAAATGAGGATATAATTGTTTTCTGGTATCATGTAATAACAAAGGAAGAACTTAAGACTATTTTCAGCTCAATGAAACATCAATGTGAAACTGTAAAAAAATATAAAGGCTACCCCACAGAGCACTGATAACTCAATGCTATCATCAGTATCTAATGTATATCGATAGTTATTGCAGCATAACTTTTTTAACATTGCAAATATTAACATTTTGTTCTTTGTATTGAATTTAGAATTAAATTTACTTTAAAATGATTATAAAAGACTTTGCATTTTGAGCAACATAACATTTTTTATGAGCATACAAACTTGAAAAACATAACAATTTTAAAAAATGTCCACAATTTTGGCCACCACTGTATATATATTGATTGAAAAAAGCCAGAGTAACGTGTTTAGTATATTAATAATATTTTTAATTTCACTTTACCTTCACCGAAAGTAAGTATAAATGATGAAAGTGATGCTCATAAAATCATGATTAATTTAATTGCATAGAGTTTTAAAATTTCTGTGCTTTGTGTACTATAGAAGCTAAACATTTTTTCAATATGTAAATAAGTTTTTGAATATAATTAGATATGCCAAATATTTTATTTGAAGATCTAATCTGAATATGACTTGTAGACACACACATGTGCAGACAAACTTTTGTGTAATCTTGAATTATGTTATACTATGTAATAATAAACATTTTACATTAGTACTTATATATTTAGTGTATTAGCAGCATAAACTGTTTTAAAATAACTTATATTTTATCATAAAAATATCTATGTAAAAATTACTATCTCTTCTCATGAAAAAATTTTTTTTAAAGATCCTATGTAACTAAAATAATCAAACATAAAATGTGTAATTGTTTTCATTATTGCTTCATTTATGCATTGTGCTTCCCTACTTCTTACCCATCCCTATTGAATATTCTGATAAAGGTATGTGGATAGAAAACAAGCTTTGGTTATAATACACCATACATTTCATGTATCTGAATTATAATGTTATTTCTATTTTCTAGATAAATACCATGTGGTATTAAATAGTGTCTAGAAATAATCTGTAATCATGATTGTTCTTGATATTGCTCTATTGATATAGAATTACTTTGGTATTAAATGTATATCTTATTTAAGACTAAATTACTCTAATAGCCATCATATGTAGAAAAGTGATTACAGAATTAATATTGAATCTCCATTCATGCTTCAAAGTCCTAACGTTTGATTGAAATCCTAAGTGTATAGTATTGTATTTTTCATTGAATGCAAGATATTTTGCATATATATTACATAAACTAGTTTTATTATTTAAATTCATTTTATTTAGTCATTAGTTTTTTTTGTAAAATTTAAACACACAGACATATATATGTCAATTTATTTAAAATATGAATATTATTAATTTTTTAAACATTCAGATGATGATAAACTTTTATGTGATATCCTGATACAGGTATGATAATCTTGGAATGTTTTAAGATTCTGTAGTAGAAGAATTAAGAGATCTCTCGGTAAATAATTGTTAATGGAAAACCTGTAATATTAGTAGGTTGTAGTATTAATACCTGTGTAATATTAGTAAGTTGTCTCTGCTCTTTTGGTCGTTTAGTACCTATAACTACTAAAGCACAATATTTTTGTGAAAAACAAATTTTTTGCTTGGGGCGAGCAATAATTATAGCTTATTGAATATTACTTTGATATTTTTTTGATGAATCAGATAATCTCACAGATTCATATGTTTTTTCTATCATTTCTCATTATTTTTTGAGGATTTGATGTCTTGGTGGCTAAAATTGTTAGCTTTGTGACCGGGAAACCTCAATTTAAGTATCAAAATTTTTTGTGAAATATAATGAAGGCTGTCATTCAATAAATCTAATAAGGTTTCAAAATCTTTATATGATGTATTATGGAAGTAGGGGAAGTGAAATACCACTTCAGAGATACCATTTTCATCTTGCAGCTATTATTCTAAATTATGAATTCTGTATTCCGTTGTACAACTTTTAAGTGCATTGTAATTGAACCCTTCAACTTAACCTTATTATTTGATGATAACATGGATTAATTAACTGATCAGTTTTATGTAACAATATAACTTTAAAAAAAATCATTAAATTTATCCCCCCCCCCCAATTTTAGAAGAGAAGTTTGAAATTCATATTCAAGATGGATTCAAGCAATTATTAATTTACTTTTTGTTTAAGAAATGAATTAATTTTTGGTATCATTAATTTACATGATGGACAATTCGTGCAATATAAATTTATCATAATGAGGAAATCTAGAATAATTAGTGAATCTGTCCAAATATATGTGTGAACAAGTAGATAAAGAATATTGACAGGAAGCAAAGAGCTGACATTAAAAAGGTATCTTTAACAAATAGATTTCATAGAATACTAGAAAATAATCAGTTTTCTGTTTTTATAATTTTGGAAAATATCGAAAAAAATTTTATCGCAATTTTCATGTATATATTATATTTGTGTATAATGTAGTTTATTGTTTAAACTCTTCTAGTTTTCTTATTTTAAAACTATTTTCTGCTGTAAAATTATCATTTGCATTTCATGATTCAATTCATTACTATGAATATTTAGACTTGTGTATTTCTCCTGGATATAATAAACACAATTATTAGCATTATTTAGAGTGGAGAAGGGAAAGTAGTGAGAAGTAGTAAATCCTTTCAATTACAGAGCGAATTCCTTGTTTTTTAATGCTATTATTTATTTTATGTACGAGTAGAAAGTAGCAATTTTAAATAAGTTTTAAAACATTTTTAAAGGTTTTCTTGAAGAATCTAGTTCTCAAACATAACATTTAAGTGATGCACAATATGCTTCATCAACTGTTTTAATGAATGTTTTATCACCTGTTCTTTTAATACGTTTTTGTGTTTTAGAAATTTATTAGTTGGGTGTTGGGAAATTTTTTTTTCTCTTTTTCTTTTTACCGAGATTGTGTCAGCTTATTGATTGAAATCATGTTTTATGGCTGGCGATGCATAAATTGAATTCAAGTCCTGATTTCACTAAAATCTTATGTGCAGAATAATAGATTGTTGCTCATCAGATTAAAAGGAATCTCTTGAAGGGATGTGGTGAGGAACTTGGAGTTAGGTGAATGAAGTATATGTTACTTGATATTTCGAAATTATTTAAAAAGTCTGCAACCAATAGTTCATTGTTCAGTGTTAATAGTAATGACAGTTTTTTTTTCAATGAGAAATTATCATCGAGAAAAAGATTAACAATAATTAATAATAAGATTTCTGTAATTATATAATCTTACAAAAGGCATTACATTTGCAAATTAAATTACATTTAAATTGGTGGAACTACTGATTTTGAGCTGGTGCATACCTTCAAGTGCAATAATTGGGACTGATGTTTGTTAAATATAAATACAGTAATCAGTCCTCGTGTAGAAATGAAAAGAGCAAAATAGATTCATATGATTCACTTGACTTTCGTCTAAGGGTCACGGTAATCTTTGCTTTTTATATCGTTAAACAGTTCAGTGGCTGAGTATGCCTTAGATCTGGGGTTCAAATCCTGGGCTGGGCAAGGTTGACTCAGCCTTTCATCCCTTCAGTGGGTCAATAAATGAGTACCAAGCTTGCTTAGGAACTGAACACTGAAGGTTTCCTGTCACACTGACCATCTGACTGTAACATCTGCTGATGAACCTCAGGGCCCAAGGTCATGTATACTGAGAAGGGTACAGTATGCCTTGGCCCTCATGGGCTGTTGTTCCACTGAGTTAAGTTATATTGTCTAGCATGAGTCTGTAAAATTTGAGAATTTTGAGCCTACGTGAATGGTACAATGTAGATGAAATAGATACTTTTCACTTGGATGCAATCCAAGGCTCTCAGGGGAATATTTTTCTTAAGTGTGACGACCTTCACGATCCCGAGATACTTCATCGATTTTTCTCAAGGGCTCACGGCCTTTGATGGGCACTGGAAGTCGCACTCCTGAGGCTTCTGAGCGATCTTTCTTCTTTTTTTCTTTCCACAATACCTTATCCCTTTCCATTGTTGAAATTCGAAGTATAGAGATTTTTCTTTTGCTCTGAAACCAAAGCAGTTATTTCCATAAACCAGTTTTGAATTCTTACACTCTTGCAGTGTATGTGTGTGCTTAAAGAGCTCTGGAGTGTCTTCAGAGACCAGGATATCATAAATGTTTCGTCATCGTATTTGCTGTCCCGGACAGCTTGGGTAGTCAACGGACTGACGTTCTATTGAATTACAAGCTAGCTTTCCTTGCTTGATGGGCAGTTTTGGAACTGGCCAGTTGGTTCTATCATTTTTACCCCATAGGTGGACTAGGCGCCTGCCATAGCAGTATAATCCTACCTGGCGGGCAGACAGCTGGGCACATACTGTGAAAGTCGTGGGATCAATAGTGAAAGTATGACGTTTTTTAGGGGGTTCTTAACTTCCCCTCCTGTCCATAAAGAACTTAGGCGTCCCTTTATGGGAATTTAAAATTTTCATGGGGGGTCAGTCCACTCATAAACATTTGATTTTTACCGCTTCGATTCTAAACTTTCTTATTTTACTTTCATATGCACAAAAGCTTTCTACTGCATCAGCTTTTTTAATAATCAAAAGCTGTATCTGAAATTGCTAGATCGATCAAGGCAGTAAAAGAACCTATCTGGAGACATTCTCGTATGAACTGAGCCGTATGCTTAATCCAAGAATTTATTTAGAACAACTTAACTGACATCACAATATCATTTGCACCCAATTCCATTTTGAACATCTCTCATCCCATAATCCCGGGAGAACTACATTTATAGCTGATTTTTCTTTTGGAGCACCTAGCCCGTCAGGGTTTTTATCTCCTGTAAAAGATTGCTTGACTTTGATTAACTTACCCATTTTTGTTTAAGGTGTGGATAAATTTACATTAACGTTAAGTAAAAATAATAAATTAATGAGTTCATGAGAAATTAATTGGATGCTTTTAAACGTACGAAAAGGAAAAGGTTTTTAAGGAAGAAAGTCTCTTGGAAACTGTGATCAGAATGCTAAGTTTTTCATGATTTTCCCTCGGCCAATGAGAGCCTTCGGAGGATAGACTGCTCGCCCAATGGGGTGGCAGCTATTCGTGATCGTGTTGTTTGCTACGGTCCCCGAGGGGTTCCGTCGCTTTTTATCAGGTGAGTGAGCTTCCAAGGTCCGTAGACTTAGGAACTCTCTGATGGCTGGTTCTGACTTGATGCTTAAGAATTTACATTTGGATTTACCCTGAAAACATCTGACTGTACCCTATTATGTGAAGATCTGATAATTACTAAACCATATTGCATTTTCTTTTCTATTTGACCTTTATTTGCATCTTCACGTCTATTCCCTCTTTCATTCCATTGTAGAATGAGAGGTGCTAAGGGACTTGGATATTTCATTTGTAAAAATTACTCAACCCATTATCGCTCCTTTATAACCTGGGAAAGAACCTTTATAACCACGGATGCGTTTCTCGCTGCCGCAGGGAAGAAAGCTTATGTTTTCAAGGCACTTTTTTACAAATCGGTTGAGAGAATTTGGACTACATTCTGTTATTTGCAGATGAATCTAAATCTGAATCCCGCACTAGTGTCGTGGTAGTTTTCCAGTAACTATGGTCTATAGCCAACTATTATTATTTACTTTTAATTATGTCTTGTTAAGTCTTGAATTTTAGTTATATCTTGCATGTTTTTAATTGTGGTCTCTGTGTTCTTGCACCATAAAACACTTAAATAACCGACCATCACTCGACTCTCTACCCCCCTCTCGGAATTACTAAGTTTCTTCCTAGTAGTCTGTGTTCTATGACATTAATTCAATGGATCGAATAGATTCAACATGATTGATCGTATATGACAATTATTTTTACCAAACTGATCACACTAGATCGATATTTGATTAAAATTTGCTTCTTAAAAATTCATACTTAAAAAAAATTACCATAAATAAGTTTTGATTAGTATATTTTCCATGCAGATATATTTTAAATATGTCAATAATTTTATTAATACTTTTTTGCAATAACCAGAGTATGTTTATCAAGAGTTATTGGAGCGTGTATTATAATCTAATTGTTCTTTAAAGGTAATCTTGAAGGAACAGCGAAAAATATAAATATTTATTTACATAATGTTTAAAGCAATTCAGATTTTGATATAAACAGCATCGGCCTTTTTTGACTATCGAAAGAGCTTGACACCCCCCCCCCCCCACCAACGAAGTGTGTTCCTAAAACTTCTCACTGGTAGGGCTAGTAAAAAATTTTTGAGGAGGAAGGGAAAAAAATGCACACATTTGCATTTTATACAAATCAAACTAATGTTAAAAAAGAAACCCTGAAAGGTAAATGTTTTTTTCCCGCGTTAAATCTATTTTTTTTAAAAATTAGTATTCCGATCTGTAAAAATAGTGTGAATGTATCTATCCCCTTTCAAACTTATATATTTGAGAAAAAAATATTTTTTATTTTAATAGTTGACTAACCGTTAACCACCCTCTTCGCAAGGTATTTCATGAGTATGCAAGAGTGTTTATATATATTAAGTTATTGATATCCAAGCCTTAGCATAAAGCCTGCGATGATATTCAAAAAACTTTGCTCTTTTACAACCCCTTAAACCGGGGTAGATTTCCACAAAACCCATTATTGGGGAATTTCTACTCAACAAAAGAAAATTTGTTGTCAAATTTCAAGTCTTAGGGTGTAATAACTCAAAAGCAGGAACTTTTTTTAATGAGAACCCTTCATCCCCCTTGGGAGTCGATTTCCACAAAACTTGTTCATAGCAGATCTTTACTCTATGAAAGAAGCATGGTTGTCTTTTAAAATCTGTGAGTCTAAATGTTCGAAAATGAGAATTTTTATCTCTAATTTTTTATATCCCCCCTACCCCACTACAATCTGTTGCAGGTCGATTTTCACAATTCCCGTTTTTAACCGTTGCCATATCAAAGATGTCGTCGAATACATTAATCGTGGATGGTTTATGGTTAATGGGAACGATTTGTTTTCACAATTGGCTACAAATCACAGAAATTAGTGACTTCGTTGGTTCACCCACAAACTTTACGTTCAGCAAAGGAGGCTTAAAAAAATTTACTGAAAATAAATTTGGCGGAAATACTCTTACGACTCACTTGGAACATCACCGAAGCTTCCTGTAAAATTTTGTATTGATGCGATGAACGGTGTGTGGATTTGTTTCCAATCCAAACAAATGTCAAGCATTCAAATTTATACATGAGATGATTCGCGCGCGACTTGGTTTTTTTTAATAAAAATCAATATGTGTGTGTGTGTGTACAAACTGTAGCATTTATCAGGTTTATACCTCTGTGGTGACCCTGCTTTCATCAAAATGACTTTATTCGCAAATAGAGATTGCAATACTGGGATACCGAATGCCGGTATTTTGAGCCATTTGTATAGTTTCGAAATACCGGTATTCACAAGTTTAAATACCGGTTTTTCGGTATTTACTAGAAATTTCTAAAATTGTTTCTTGTATGTTCAGGAATCTCCAGCATAACAAAATATTGTTAATTATTACACCATGATTAAAATATATTACAAATGAAATAATTTCGCGTCCATTTCAGAAGGTGAAGATATTATAAACGTATTTATCGGAAGGTTTGAACTCGGTACCTTCCGATTCGTAAGCGCGTAACTTACCACTAGACAAAAGTGATCACTCCTGTCCGGAGGCTGTTACTGGCTTATTTAGATTTCTCCACAGTATTTATTCCGCTCATTGCGTTGTCTTAGTTGGTTCTGCAGTTCTAAGGCAAATCATTAAATTCATCATGTGATTTTTTCATTTCCAGATACAACGGGATAAAAGACTATTAATCTGAACTTAAAAATATAGACATAAATTATTTCTCTGACAAAAAGAACTAAATACACTACTCCTAATTAAGTTCTCGTTGAAAGAGGAATAACATATCCAACCTCATCTGCCTTCCTTCATCCATCGACACCTGTTGCTAAAATGTTTTCTTATTGGGCGAAATTAATTAGACTGCGAATACAAAGTTGCATCGTACAATCAAGAGAAGTTATAAAATATCTGAATCATCCATACTGCACAGTCTGATATTCGTATCTGAGAAACCAAGGTTGTACTTAAGAAGAAAATGCGTGATATTTCGAGATTTTCTAAATTGGTGAGTTTCTTATTCACATTGTATCATACTTTCCGGTTAAAAATGTGTTTTTCAGATTCATTATAAAAAACTCATGAATGATAATCCATAATAATGAATAAGAATAACTTAAAAGAACATAAAAAATCAGTTGATTATTCTTCGGTTTGGCTTCATTATTTATATGATGAAAAGAATATGATGGCACAATGTAAAAAATGTTCTTGTGTTAAGAAGAGAAGAGACTAACCAAATCAAATTTGTCCAAGTTTAAAGTAAATTTTCTTAAAATTTTTTACTCACAAATCAATTTACATTCAGAATTTGGTACAGTTGTCGAAGATGATGATGACACTAATGTCAATAGTGAAAAGGAACTGTTTTTAAGCAAAATTAGAATTAGCGATAATTAAAAACAAATTCAGCAAACCAAAATACAGTACAGAAATCAGCTAATCCAAAATCATCCGACGAGAAATCGATTTATTTGAAGATGAGGGATTTAGAGGTAAATACTTGGAAAAAGTATATCGCGTATTGCTAACAGTACCACCAACTAGTGTAGATGTCGAAAGAGCGTTTACGACAGCTGGTAATTTTTGCACAAAATTATAATCTAGGCGTAATGACATTACAATTGTTGCATTAGATTTTTAAGAACACTTTTCAAAAATTTAACTTTTAAAACATCCAGAACATTTCAAAAATTTTGTTATAGTACCACAGACTGTGAATAGTGATATTTGCCCTTTTTTGTGATTTAAATAAATAAGATGTTCCTTTATTTATTTTTTTGTGATTATTTATGTACTGTTATAATTTATAAGTAACAAATTATTTCTCGTTATATTTACACTTTCTAATAAAACTGGCAAGTAAAAGAAAGAAACACATGTGTTTTCTTTTTTTTTCTTCTTAAATTTATAATACCGGTATTATGTTCTAAGAAATACCGAATACCGGTATTGAACTTTTGGTCCGATATTGCAATCCCTATTCGCAAAGCTATTAAAATAACTCCGCACCAGAAATACAAAGCAGTTAACTACATTCAAGCGCGCAAGCTGTGTGAGTAAAAAAAAATCAGTTTCCGGTGTTCCACGAATTTGTTGACTATCATTTTGTTAATGTTGAAAATAAATATGTTTATTTTTGTAGCAAAAAGTCATTGCTCATTCTTAATGTGTGGATGTAAACTTAACTATCGTAATTAGCAACCTTCACAACTAAAACATTCCTACAATTGGTGACCCGCAAAGCGAACGGATAACATTTCCAGTTTTGTTTTAATCATTAAATGGAATCATCGGACATTTCACAAAAATGGTGGTAAGCGTATTGTTGAATATTAATTCTATTTCCAAGTTTTCTTAAACAAGATCGACTTTTGAATAAAAATAATTCATTGCATTGATCAGTGAATTAATTTTTATCGATAGTACTATTTGATGGGTTAAAGTGTAGTATAGGGGGGGGGGGCTTGGCGATGTCAATTTCTTTTGGCGACCAAAATCGATTGCCAGGCTACTTCACTTAGCGAAAAATGTTCGAAAGCCACAATGAATTCGTTATCTCACCATAATTATATATATAAAAATTGCCAAATCCCCCCCCCCCCCGCTATACTACACTTTAACCTATTTGTTGAATTTAATATTTTGAAGCTCTATTAATAGTTTTGAAGTAAGAAGTTAACAGTCTAGATAATTTCTATCGGAGCTTATGTTATATAACTTGGAATTGTATTTTCACATATTCTTTACTTTTGAGTATCAGTACCCCACGACTGGGACTTTCGAGAAATATAAGAATAGAGTCGACAGAGGCTCGAGTTTAGGATTTAACGGCGAAAAACTTAGAAAAAAACGTTTTTTGGACGGGATCCGGTGGGGGGCCCCTTCGATCCAGAGCTCCGAAATTAGAATCGGGAAAGGGAATCCACGGGACCCTTCCGCGGGTCATGTTTCGAGGGGAAACTCCCTCCTGTTCCTGAGTTATGGGGTTTTGAAATTTTGGGCCCCCCCCCAAAAATGGTCCCAGGACCCCGAAATTTTGCAGGTGGTCCTAAAAATGACGTAGACCGAGATCTGTCGAGGCATTTTTGGAAATTTTGATTTTTTCTCGAAAAACGAAATTTCGTCCAAAAATTTTCCCAAGAAACTGCACCAGATCGTGTCCCCTCCCCTCCCCGTCGGCTACTTTTATATAATTCAAAAAATATATATCTCTTCCACTTCTAATTAGATTAGTGCATTTAAGAAAAGAAATACACACAGGTAAAATAAAAAAGACTGGTCATCCAATAGCATACAGGTTGTTATACATTACACAATTATCATATTATATTACATGAAACGAGTAATAATAATTTTTTTTTAAAAAAAAAACCCATAATCAAATGTTAATACGAGAAGTTTTATTCAGCATTAAAAAAAAAAAATGTTACATTCTGTGTGGCAAAGAATTAAAAAAATACATTAATATCGTACTATGTGGGAATTGTGAGTGATTTCATATTTCAAAGTAATTTGTAAAATTATATATATGCATCGTGATATTGATTGCTTGGCTAAAACATGCAAGGAGAGAATCTGAATTCCGCCATTTAATGACACAACTGTTTCCCGTGTTGGCGTCAAGCTACCGCTCTTTGGAAAGCTAATCTTGCATTATGGTTTGTTCAACTTGAGGCGCAATTCGCCTTGGCTGGAATTACAGCTGATGATACAAAATTTAATCATGTTATTTCTGCAATTGATTCTGGTATTTTGAATAGTGTATGCGATATAATATTAAAACCTCCTGATGCTGATAAATATTCAACATTAAAAAACCGTTTAATTGAGTCACATTCTGAATGTGAAGCT
Organism: Trichonephila clavata; assembly: GCA_019973975.1. Taxonomy (NCBI): domain Eukaryota; kingdom Metazoa; phylum Arthropoda; class Arachnida; order Araneae; family Nephilidae; genus Trichonephila; species Trichonephila clavata. The sequence continues at coordinate 14,235 of BMAO01006367.1, read as the reverse complement.
TCAAAAATACGTGCACTGTTACAAGGCCTCGAACTTGGCGACCAACGACCATCTCAGTTAGCACGTATAAAAGCATTGGCTGGCGATACTGTTGGCGATCCACTCTTAAAATCTCTTTGGCTCGGAAGACTACCAAACAACACACAAACCATCCTAACTGTTTTGAAAGAAGATTTAGCTGGTTTAGCATCAGTTGCAGATAAAATAAATGATTTGGCTAACCATTCAAACATTAATTCCGTTACACCTCAAACTTCGGATTATCGAGTAGCTCAACTTGAAAAACAAGTCGCCCAATTAATGACTTTAGTTGGCGAGCTTACTACAACAATGCGCCAATCACGCTCTCAAAGCAGTAACAGAGAAATCGGCCCTTTAAAAACAGACGTAGTTGCTCTCGCGACCGCTTTCAAAAATATAAAGAACCTGCTAATGGATTTGCTTTTATCACACGAATTTTGGCACAAAAACAAAAAAAATGTAATTTGCCTTGCTCTTTCAAGAATCCGGTAAACTAAGTCGGCGATCGTCCACTGGCCTTGGCCACGATTGCCAAATTAATAGAATTATGTTGGCTGATAAAGTTAGTAAATTGGTATTTTTAGTGGATACGGGCGCGGACGCATCAGTTTTACCAAAACGTTATGCTCCTAAAGCTGATTCCTCAAATGAATTACTTCTCTTAACTGCCAATGGTGCAAAAATAGCTACTTTTGGTAAAAAACGCCTCACGCTATACTTAAATTTACGGCGAAATTTTATTTGGTCCTTCATAATTGCAAATGTGAACCAGCCAATTATAGGTGTTGATTTTTAAAGCACTATAATCTTTTGGTTGATGTTAAAAGTGTTTGTTTGATTGATGGCATAACTAAATTAACCACTCAAGGCAAATATACAAACACAGATTCATTAACTTTTGGTGATTCAGAATTCTATGACATTTTTGTCGCAATTCCAAGACCTCACCAATCCATTTCAACCTACAAAAAACAAAGTACCAACTAAAATACATCACTTTATTAAAACAACTGGTCAATCAGTATTTTCGTGACCTTGTCGCTTATCTCCCGAGTTGTTAAAAAATAGCACGTCAGGAATTTGAATTTTTAATGTCTCAATGTATAATCCGTCCTTCTAGCAGCCCATGGGCAAGTCCTCTACACATGGTGAAAAAGTCTAATGGAGACTGTGTGGCGACTACCGCCGTTTGAATTCAATTACCGTTCCTGACAGATACCCAGTACCTCATATCCAAGAGAGCACTCAAATGTTTTTCAATAAAACCATTTTCTCCACCCTAGATTTGATTAGAGCTTATCATCAAATTCCTGTTAATCCCCAGGACATTTCATAAATAGCAATCACAACCCCGTTTGGTCTTTTTGAATATGTATATATGACCTTCGGTTTAAGAAACGCCGGGCAAACCTTTCAACGTTACATACATCAAGTTTTGTCAAATTTAGATTTCTGCATTCCTTATTTTGACGACATACTGATTGCATCAAATAACGTAAAACAGCAGAAACAACATTTGAAACAGGTATTTGAAAGATTGTCTCAACACGGATTAAAACTAAACCCTTCAAAATGCATCCTTGGGAAGCAATTAGTAAAGTCTCTGTGTTTTCTAATTACATCTGAAGGCGTGAAACCTTTACCCGAAAAAGTTCAAGCCATTTCTGATTTTTCCCAAACCTCAAAATATTTCTGAGCTAAAGCGTTTTTTAGCAATGCTCAGTTTTTACCGCCTTTTTTACCTAATGCCGCTCAGACTCAAGCTAGCCTATGTGAATTTTTAAAAAATTCCAAAAAGAATGATAAACGACCTGTTCCTTGGACCGACCTCACTACAGAAGCTTTCAAAAAATGCAAAGCTGACATTGCGAATGCAGCTACGTGGCCGTGGTAGCCAAGTGGTCTAGGCATCGGATCGTGGCTAGCGTGTCATGAGTTCGATCCCAGTACCACTGAAGAGCCGCCGTGTAGGGGATCGTTAAATCTCTCGAGAGCTCAAACGTCCTCCCGTTGGTGTGGTGTGGTAGTTAGGAGAGGGGGTGCCAGCTCAGGTGTCGTCCGTGTCACTTGACCATGGTTCAAAATTACGCGAACCGTCCCCAAAAGCCCTCGTGAAGCTGAACAGTGGAACGTTAATATTCACTCCCTCATTCACGCGAATGCAGCTACTTTGAATTTTCACTCACCTAATCAGCAGCTGTCTGTTATGGTTGATGCTTCGGATTCAACCATAGGATCTGTCCTCCATACAACTACATCTAATGGTCAGCAACCTCTAGCATTTTATTCCCGAAAACTTACACCCTCAGAACGTAAATACAGTACGTATGATAAGGATCTTTTGGCGATATATGCAACCATCAAACATTTTCGACGCTTATTGGAAGGGCAAAATTTTACAATTTTTACAGTCCATCGACCTCTTACTTTTGCTTTTACCAAAAAAATCTGACTCCTCTCCCAAACAACTGAGATGCCTAGATTTCATTCCACAATTCAGCACCGATATCAGGCACGTATCGGGCTCAAAAAACGTTGTAGCTGACACCTTATCTCGCATTAATGAAGTGCAGTTACCAAAAATAGACTTTTCTGCCATAGCGGGAAGCACAAGCATCTGATGAAGAACTTTAGGCAATTATGGGAAAGAATGAACTGTCACTTTTTTTAAAACCTCTCTCAACCGACCCCGATTCATAGAAACTTTACTGTAATGTCAAGCAAAACAAAATCAGACCTTATGTTCCAGAAATTTTCCGAAAGAAAATTTTTCTATTCTTACTCAATATTTCACATCCAGGTGTGCGTGTCACTAAACGTTGGATTTCAGAGAGATTCTTTTGCTGTCCATGCAAAAGGAACTTTCTAATTTTACCCGTTTATATGCTTAGACTGCCAAAAATATAAGGCTAGACACATCTATATTCCTCTGAAATCTTTCCAACTACCTTCAGCAAGATTCAATCATGTTCATCTAGATCTCATAGGACCTCTGCCGCCTTCAAACAATTGCAAATACTTACTCACCTGTATAGATCGTTTCACACGTTGTCCTGTGGCAATTCCCATTTCCGACATTTCTGCTGAAACTGTTGCGTGAGCATTCATTACTCAATGGATCTCACGCTTTGGTTTATCTTCAATCACCACAACTGATCAAGGACGACAATTCGAAAGCAACTTTTTTTCTTTGCTTAGCAAACTCTTAGGTGTCCAAAAGATCAAAACGACCCCATACCACCCTAAAAACAATGGAATAGTCGAACGATTTCATCGATCTCTGAAACAAAGCCTCAGATGTCAGCCCGAATGGAATTGATTCGGTCACGAAATGGACCGAATCAATTCCATTGGTTTTCCTCGGACTCCGAACCGCATTAAAAGAAGATCTACAGTGCACATCAGCCAAACTAGTTTACGGTTCAACCCTGAGACTACCAGCAGAATTTTTTGAAACCCCTTCACTTAACGTCGAGCCTCATGAATTCTTAAAAAATTTACGAACCGTAATGGACCAACTTAAACCTGTTGCAACTACATCTCATGTCAACAAGAAAGTATTCGTACATACAGCTCTGTAGACTTGTTCTCATGTGTGTTCGTTCACCACGATGCTATTAAAAACCATTACAGGCGGCATATGATAGACCTTACCTCGTACTCAAACGAACTGATAAAATGTTCACAATAGAAAAGAACGGCAAACAGTCCACGATCAACATTGATCGCTTAAAACCTGCGTTCTTCGAGAACTCTCACCATTCACCTGCACCAATAATTTTACCACGACCTGTCATGTCTTCAGAGTTTATTTTTTGGATTAATTCATGGCATCTATACTTGTGCGTATTCACTGTAACCTAATGTAAATATTAAGTAAAAGTTTTTTTTCTGTATTTGACAATGGTCAGTATTGTATTTTTGTGTGGAATAAGACATTTGATTTTTAGAATGGCTGGATATTTTATCGTTTTTAGAATCCAGAATTATTTTTAATGCTATGATTTTTTAAAAGCTATTTTGCCTTATTCAATTTCAGAACCAGATACGCTGCTAGCGTAATAGAGTTATTTATTTGCAAAAAGGATAAGCAGGAGCATAGGATCGCTATGCTGAAGTGAGCGTATTGTACCGCAACATCGTTTTTCGCTAATAATGTTGTTTATTAAATAATTATATTCATTCTTCGAAATTATCTCCTCACATCTTTTTATCTTAAAAATAGTGTGTGGATTTGTTTCCAATCCAAACAAATATACAAACATTCAAATTTATACATGGGATGGTTCGCGCGTTATTTTTTTTTTTTTTAATAAAAGCAATATGTGCTAGCAGAAATGTTTGTGTACAAACTGTAGCATTTATCAGGTCTATACCTCTATAATTGGTGAATAATCCCGAAAACTATAATTTTTGTTATCCCATATGAAATACCTGTAGCCATTCACCAATAAATATATCAGGGGGATTTCTGTGTCAAGTGTATTAATGATTTTTGCAACTTAATAGGATTCTGTTTGCACATTGGCTCTCTTAATTAGTTGGGAATTAGTTGTACAGTTTTGTGCCACTAGATGGCTATACTGATACATGCTGCAACATGTTCATGAAATCGTAATATGTAAAAATGATAATTTGAAACAAATAAAATAAATAATTGCAAGAAGCATAGCAATTAAATATAGAATTTAGTGAAAAAATTATGAATGGGTAAATTTTACAATTATTTAAGAAACATTTGTAATTTCTATTTAATTATTGACATTTACACACACACACTATGTATGTACTTTATATGTGTTAACTGCAAATCTGACTGTACAGTAAAGCATATTGCTCAGTTGGCATATAACCGTTTTTCAGTTAGAGATCGCATTTTTGACGCTACACTTCATGTGATTATGATCTATAAGCTTATTCAAAGATGCTGTAATAAAGTTAGATTTTCTTAGCCATTTTTTTTGTGGTTACTTCGTCTAAAATACGCAACTTTAATCAAAAACTTATGAATAATTAATATATTTAAAAGCACAGGGAAGATAAATTAAATATTTGGAAAAATACAAAAGATGTTTTAAGGGATTTTTTTTGTTATTTAGGTGTGCTGATTCCGAAAATGAATTCCATTTTTTCCCATCACGTCAGGATTTTTTGTAAAACCGATATCAATATTTTTGATGAAACCCTATTTAAAGAGGAATTCTCTCGAACAATTTAGCCTGGGAAATTTGGCAATAGTGGTTTTTATTCAATTAAATCTATGTAAATATTGTTTCTCGGGGAAACAAATTAATTTCTCAGCATAAACCATTGTTTTTAGACCTCAATCTTTGATTGTGAGAAAAGCAAGAAATTTCTTTAAGATTTATACATTTTACAACCAATTATGGTGTAATTTCTAAAAGAAAATCGCCAACACGCTATTTTAATTTGTTTCTATTAAAATATTTACATAAAATAGACGATTGACCAAGAGGAGCAAAAATTAGGCTCGAGTACATACAAGTTTGAAGCATATACGCAAGAAAGCAAAATAAACAAAGTTTATCCTTGAGTACATTCTCTTTTTCCTTTGAAACTTCTTTTTGACGTTCTTTTTTATGTTTAATCTCAGGCCTATCTCGTTTAGCATCCAAAAATAGTAGGCTAGCATGTTCTTGTTCATTCTTCCTTGATATTTGCGCTCCATAACTTTGATACCTTGACGGAACCTTTCCCCCTGTGCTTCACTGACTAATCCTAAATTTTCGGGTATAGGGGTTAGTTAGCTTAGGGGGAAAAGTCCACATGTGAGTGGAGGAAATGTATTTTCACACTCATGGAGCAACCTAACTCGAGAAATTTCTCCAGCTTATTAAATACAATTTTTTTACAGTCAGGATCCTTGAAATTGCCGAGAAACTTCTGACGACATCTTTGAAAATAACTCATGTTTCTTTTTCCTTTGCTGTCATGCAAGTCTCAAATTCGTTATCTTTCATAAGCTTGCGAATATTTGGACCAACAAAGATTCTCTCTGTCAACTTGGCTTCGGATATACTTGGAATTTTTTTGCAACTCAGTTGGAGGCAAAGGCACTGGAATATTAGGTCTATGAGGAACAAGGAGTATGATGGAATATTATCAGGATAAGATGTCAGTTTTTGATTTTTGGGGTTATATATATATATATATATATATATATATATATATATACCTATGGATAAGAGAGAAACTAAAGTATCAAGGTTTTTCGGCTCCCTACAGTCTTCTTTGCTTTAAGCTAGAAGAGTAGATCGCTGAGACACTTTACACAGATTTTATGATAAGCCCATGATTTGTCTTGGTTTCCAAGTTCCATGCAAAAAATACGCAAAATAAAGCTGTTTTACATGGTCTGTAACGCTTTTCACACATGTGAATTTTAATTAAACTATATTCGCCGTATATGTAACAAAAGAAATCTGGCAAATTTTCGCAACTGCTCGAACTCAAAGTTATGTTTTACGAAACCCATAGAAAAAAACACAACTGTTCAAAGTGTTTCTGAGATGAAGCTTCCACTTACGCAGCGCATGCACTACAATAAATTACACATGAAAGAAAAGTTGAAACCAAGGTTGACATTTCAGCTCTTGCGTTCAGAATCAATCCAGACGAGTGACAGTTTCTGCGTTATCAAGCCAAGATAAGGACCTAAGTTAATGATTCGCGGGATGCTATTGGTAGAGAAATATTGTGACAGGAAGAGAAGGAAGGCAAAGTAAAAAATTCACAGAGACGTATTCTGTACGTTTCACCAAGGTTGAATGAAGGTCAACCACGGAAGGAAAAAATTCAACACTGTAAAAAGTTTTTGATAAACGTGCATAAAAATCCAAGTAAAATTAAACTTTTTCCAAAAAACATGATGTGATGGAAAATTTTCGTTTCATTATTTCTGAAATAAGCACCAAATAATACATTAAGATCACGGCATTAAGTTCATTACAGCATCACTGCTCTTGTATTTTTTTTATTGTAAAACCTGTGTAATTGGTAAAAATGATATTAAACTCCTAATAAAGGAATTCAATTATTGCATCCCTTCCTATATATATATATATATATAAAATAAAAAATATCTAAAGGTACGAGTAAATAGGTTAATGATCGCTAATAATAACGATGCTATTAAAAAACAAATTTTTAAAGATATTAGCAACTTCATGACAAAACTAGCAATTAAATATATTTTTCCTATTGTAGTTTTCAATGAATTTAAATGCAGTTTTAAGCGACTTACTGAACATTTACTATAAAACTTCGATAGTGATGTCACTTACAAAGATATTAAGCATCAAATTGCAGAACTACAAATGAATTTCATTATAGTTTATGTGGAAAAAGTTCTGCGTAATTATGCAATTAATTACTAGTAGTTCTATTCTAATATGCTTAACAAACATTTCAAAATAATACTGCTTTTAAAAAATCTGATACCAGCAATAGATACATTATTAATCGTATTTCTGCTTTTTATAAAAAATAGATTTATACGCATTTCGGATATTATAAATTTCCACATATTTTCCTAAATCCAAAATTTCATAAAAATCCTATTAAATTTAGGGCTATACTTAATGATTTGAAAACTTATATTACACATCCGGGCAAGAAGTTACAAAATATTATCCAATACACATTAGACAATATATTTTTTTTCAATGGGGCTGTGCATTGGTATTTTAAACCTTTGATGTTTTCTTTTGCTCTTTCTGTAGATAGTGAATTACTGTTCTCTAAACTCAATTTATATACGACCCCTTTTTCTGAACAACTCGGATGCTTCAAATTTATGTAGGCATAGCTCGGTCAGTTTTTATCGTAATAAAATGAAACTTTTTGTGTTAACTTTGTTTTTGTGTGCTGCATCTTTTCCTAAATACAAGTGATAAGACCTGGGGTCTGTGTAAAAATTTAATTTTTGTAATTTTTTTGTAAATGGGTTTTTTGGTCGGAAAAGCATGTAAAAACAGGCTTTACCTTTTTAATTAAAAACTTTTATATAACTTACAATGCATGTATGTATGTAATTTGTTCGGGTGGAATCTTCCAACTCAATTTTGAAGCTGATATCTTCATCCTATTGAGCTAAAATTTTGTATACACGTTTAATTTGGGTGACAATGCATGTGTTTTGACCATTTATATTCCGATATTGCAATTAATTAAAAAGATATTAATTAAAAACGTTAAACTAGTTTTGGGCGCCAACTTCGATATGTCAGCATTGTTGTAATAATGTTATTGTTACAACAATGACAAACGTTGGCGTCGAAAATCGGTTTTCAGCCAAACTGGAATTTCATAACGTTGCGCTACCTCTGCAGATAAACAAGCAAATTAAATAACTTGATCTGATTGATTTTAATTTTTAAAAATTTCAAACTAAGTAAATAAGAGTACTTTAATCTCGCGACGAGCTTTTATATCATATAAATTGTGTAATGACGGAAAAATAGTAATAAAAGTTTTAAAGAAAAATTTATTTTATTCTTTTTAGCGCGTTGAAATAAAAGCTTGTTTTAAAAAAGCGTTTTTACTTTTAATTTATTTAAAACATTTTTCAAATTGGAAGTGCATATCTAAACCGAAATGAATACAATATTTCGTCATCTTTTCCCTCCACACTAAATCTTCCACGTAGACTTAGTATCGCCTCTGTCTAGAAGCACAAAACCAGTAGAGTCCTGGAAAACCCCATAAATCATGACTTTTAGGGAAATTGCCTGTTCGCTATGTCTTCTGACTTTCTCTATTTAATATCGTTGTCTCCCTATGTCGGGGTTCTTTTGCCTGTCACCAAGCACTGTAACACGTTGTCTCAGTATAAAAACAGTTGTCTCTTCCTATAAAAGAAAACCTATTCCTTCAATAAAGACTTGGAATTCCATAGTTCTCGTTACCGGGTCACTGAATTGTTATATATATATATATGTAAGAGTTCATGAGAAATAACTTCTCAAAATGTTTAACAAAAACATTTTATTCGGTTTTAACATCTAGGGGACAATTTGCATTCATTTAAAGAGCTAAACAACACAGCCGTCGGCTACATGCCGTGAGCCAGAACACAGACTGACTAAACTATTTCATTTCGAAATCATACAATTGCATAATAAAAAAAAGACAGCCAATCAGCGGCTCGCACTACAGGCGCTTCGAACGGATATGAAAAAATAAATAATCCTTGAATAAAAAGAAAAGTTTGAGTTTCAATCATTTCGGCCGGCGGGAAAGAAGAAAAAGAGTGATACTTCCTTTCCTCTTCAAATCCCACAACTCGGCCGTCCTGACATGTCGCTGTCCTCAGCGAACGCGAGTATAAAAACAATTTAGAACGGAAGCATCCTGTAATGCTTACAATCAAATTACATTCAAAAATAACACTGACATAAAAATACACTATGAAGCAATTTGAAAAGAAATACAATAAATCACAAATGATAAACACTTCAAATTATAAAAAAAAGTTCACAAATTAAACACTTAAAAATAAATGCACAGTAGAAGTATGTGGAAGTATGAGCCATAAAAATAACACGCGTAGAAAAATGCCAAAGGAAAATTACTAAGGGAACAAAAAAAAAATGCCTATCCAAAAGGTTTCATTAGGTCGACAGCTGTTGTCGTTTGGTTTGGGCCTGCATGATTCCCTATCTTGGATACCTCGTATCTTCCTTTGCCGTTGACCTGAGTCACTTCATATGGTCCGAAAATTTGGGTCTAAGCTTTAGACCAGTTCCAAACTGAGTTCGTTGGATGGCCACGATGTCACCGATCTTGTATTCGGTAGCTTCCTTACACTTCTTGTTGTGCTGCTTCCTATTTTCGTCTTGGATTTTGAGAATGTTTTTAACAGCTTCTGATCTAAGCTTGTTTCTTTGATCGTTGAATTCTTTGAACATCTCTTCGATAAGGATTTCTCTTATGGAGATGTCTTCGCTGCTTCTCATCTTTACACCTGTCAGAAGTTCGAATGGTGTAAACTTAGTGCTACGACAGATGGTGTCATTCAAAATTCTTTGTGCTTCTGGCACGTGCTTGAACCACTTCGTGGGGTCTTCAAGGGTAAGCTTGGTCAGTGCTGGAATTAGGGTTCTATGAACTCGTTCGACTTGACCATTCCCACGTGGTACTCCTGTTGCAATTTGCAGATGCAGGATATTTTCTTTTTCACAGTACTCTTTGAAGCTGTTCGATGTGAACGCTGCTCCTCTGTCGGTGATTATCCGGACTGGGTTTCCAAATGTTTTCTGTTGGAGTCTAAGTTTCTCCAACGCGTCTTCAGCGGATACGGACTTCGTAGGATAGAGCCACACGAATTTCGAAAACGCATCTACGACAGTCAGAATATGCTGATAATTCTTGTTTGTCGAGGGCATTGGTCCTATGAAGTCTACATGGTAGGTGTGGAGAGGGGTATCTTCTTTGGGAATTGGATGCAACATCCCCTCTTTCTTGCCGGTTTTCTTGTTTGCAAGGATGCATGGTATACAATGCGCTATTGTGTTTTCCACTTTAGACTGCAATTTCGGAATGTAAAACTCTTGCTTCACAATATCTGTTGTTTTGGCGACTGCAAAATGTCCTTTCTCGTGAGCCATCTTGATCAGCTCTGTCTGCATTCCTTCTGGTACTACGACTAATTCTCGGCCATTTTCGTACTTATACAGGATCTTATTCTTCATGAAGTACTCTTGATCTTGGCCCTCGTTCAATAAGGACTTAAGAGTGGTGATGTAGTCGTCCTTTTCTTGGGATATCCTTAATTTTGCTGTGATAGTATCGGTAATTATCATTATAGGATACCTGCTCAATGCATCAACATGTCGCATCTTTTGTCCTGCTCTATGTTCTATTTCGTATTCGAATTCCTCTAAGAGGAAGGCCCATCTTGCGATACGTGTAACCAGGTCTTTTTTGCTCATCGTCATCTGAAAAGCGGAGCAGTCTGTCACAATCTTGAACTTATTGCCGAATAGGTAGACCCTAAACTTCTTGAGGGCTTGCACAATGGCTAAGACCTCCAGCTCATAACTACTGTATTTTTCTTCGGCTGGGCTAGTCTTTCGGGACATATAATAGACAGGATGCAACATTCCGTCATCAGCTTCTTGAAGTAGTACGGCACCGTAGCCGTATTTACTCGCATCAGTGTGCAACTCAGTTCTTGTACCTTGCCTGAATATCCTTAGGACAGGGCTTTCAGACAGCGTCTCTTTAAGTCTCTCAAAAGCTTCTTTCTGTACGGCTTCAAACGTAAACGGATGATCTTTTCTAAGTAGATCACTCAATGGTTTGGCGATACCGGCATATCCTGGGATGAATTTCCGGAAGTAACTAGTTAAACCCAAAAAACTTTGTACTTGTTTAACTGTCTTAGGAGTAGGGTAATTCTTAACTGCTTGAGTCTTCGAATCTGAAGGTCGTATGGTTCCTTCCTTCACAACGTACCCAAGAAACTCAACTTCTTTTTTCAGGAACTGACACTTTTTAAACTTGAATTCAAGTCCATATTTCACTGCCAAATCAAATACTTTCTTTAGCTTTCTAAGACCGTCTGCTTCATCCAAAGAAGGTATTATTAGGTCATCCATATAAGTTATTACTGTACCTTCACTTATTAGTTGTCTATAAATGCTATTTACATATCTCTGGAAAACTCCTGGGCTTGTACTTAGGCCAAACGGGACTTTATTAAATTCGTACTGCCCATCAGGTACAATGAAAGATGTATATTTTTTGCTGTCTTCGTCAACATTTACGTGGAAAAAGCCATTCTTCAGATCAAGGGTTGTGAATACTCGAGCCTCTTGAAGTCTATCTAGTACATCCTCGATTAAAGGAAGTGGAAATCTATCCTTTACCAGCTTCCGGTTCAACTGTCGATAGTCCACACAGAGTCTTGTTGAGTGGTCTTTCTTCTTTACTAAAACTATCGGACTAGCATAATCCGACGAACTAGGGCGAATGATTCCATCTCTGATCCATTCGTCGATTTGTTTATTGACCTCTTGTCGTTCTGGAAACGAGAGTCTTCTAGCTCTTTGATAAACTGGTATTTCGTCTTCAAGGATGATCTTCATTGATACATCCGTAGATTCCGTCTTCTTTGGTTGATACGAAGACACCATGTCTTCAACGCGACAGGCAATTTCAGCATTCTGAATGTGTCGCAGGTCTAACTCGTCTTGCTCTTCTTTCTTCGAAATGTTGAAAATCCAATCTGGAGATTCTGGTTTCACCTTTTCTTCATGAAAAGGACAGGGAGCATGGGCGAGGAATGCTGACCCAATGATTGCCTCAAACTTAAGAGCTGCGCTGGGGACAACTTGAAAGTCTAGACGGCAAACGTGTCCGTCTATCTCCGCAACATGTCTGAAGGATCCAAGTGTTTTAACTTGTCCCTGACCAAGTCCGGTCAGGACCGTTGATTCTCTCCAAAGTTTAGTTTTTAGATTCATCCTCTTGTAGACGTCAAAACGTATGAGGTTGCGTACACTACCTGTATCCAATAAGGCTGTGACGACAAAATCTCCTATCTTGACCTGTCTTGTAAACTTCTGCAAATCTACATCTGGATATTCTGTTGCTTCTTCTGGTACTTCATTGACGATGTGAACAGGATGCGTGTCAGAGTGCGTGTTGATCTCATTCCCTTGACTTCTTCTTAATTCGGGACATGCATTTCTTAGGTGGTCAGGAGAATCGCACTCATAGCAACGAAAATTCTTCTGTCCAGAAGTCTTGCTTTGGGCTGGCATGGAACCTCTGCCTCCCGGTTCAGTCTTTGTTTGACGTTTATCGTAGAATCTCGTGTGATTCTCCATGGTTGTCATTATATTTTCCACGGTTGTCTCTAAACCTTGCATGGTTGTCGCTAAGTTTTCTGCGATTATCTTGGAACCTTGATTTGTCGTTATGACTGGGACGACTCTCATTCTGTTTCCTACCGTGGTGGTTATTTCTTAAGCTATCTTTTAAGCTTTCAAATTCGTCGAATTTATTGGCGAGTTCTTCAGGCTGTTTCAATTCGAGCCACTCTCCAAAAAAATGATCTTTAATATCCTCAGGAGCTTTTGCCTTTATTCGCTCAGCAATAAGTAGGTTTACTAAGCCTTCAAAAGTGGTTATCTCTAGAGTAGAAATCCATTCCCTAAAGTAGCAACTTAATTCGTGGGCGAAACTACGCCAAGTCTTTTCAGGGTCCTTTTGATGTCTGTAAAATAGAGTTTTAAGTTTTTCTGCAGACAACTTGTACTTTTTCAAAACCAGCTCCTTAACATAGTCGTAGTTATTCGCGTTTCAGCTGTCTCCCTCGCCAATGTTAGAGATCTCCGGAGGCATCACATGGAGTAGGTAAACTACCCATTCTTCTCTTGGTACTCTGGCCATCTCAGCTCGCCTCTCAAAGTTGACGAGAAAAAGACTCATCTCATCTTTCTTCTCATCAAACTTAGGCGTGATTTGTGCCAAAGGGATCTTATGATGAACCTCCTCAGTTCTTCCAGGGGGCGTCGTGGCTGCTGGGGCTGCCTGCAATTCTAAACGTCGGATCTCTAAACGTTGTAATTCAATTTGCCGCTGCTCAGCCTCAGCTTCACGTTCAAGTCGTCGCTGCTCAGCTTCACGTTCAAGTCGTTGCTGCTCAGCTTCACGTTCAAGTCGTTGCTGCTCAGCTTCACGTTCAAGTCGTTGCCGCTCAGCTTCATGTTCAAGTTGCTGACGCTCAGCTTCTGCTTCTTCAAGTCTTTCTCCGATTATTCTATCCAACATAATTCGGACTGCCTCTTCGTTAAAATTCTTACTTTCAAGAATTATGTGCTTAATGTCGGGAACTCTGCTGTTCGGTGGAACATTTTCACCGAGTTCTTCACAGACGTTCACCAGATCCGCCTTTTTACCTTTCGCTAAAAATGCCATTACGAAAGAGTTCGGTACTTAATGAGGCACTAGTAATAATTAGCTTCAAAAATTATCAATACTGACTTTTATAATTGGAAAAAACAAAAAGAAATCCAATACTAACATTCAAAGACACTACCTTTATATTGAAAAATAATATCTACCATAACAAACAAGAACTATGCACTGTTATGCACACCACTGGTGTTTATAATTTTAATTACACCCTAACAACTTTTAAGATTTAAAAAAAAACAAGGTTAAATTTAGACGCGCGTTAGGCAA
>BMAO01006366.1:0-22823 GCA_019973975.1 Trichonephila clavata | reverse complement strand
CTTTGCAGTCCATAATGGTCATGTGAAAACGCCAAAGCACATCATGTTAGGTATGACTTTAAAGAGCTTAACAAGCAGTAGGAAAATTATTGACATTATTAATCGATACGGTCATTGTATAAGTTATCAGGGCATCGAGGAACTTGAAACTGAAACAACGTATACTTCTTTTGGACAATACATTTTATGCCCAGAAACGATTTAAAAAAAATCCTGAACTTTTTACTGGTGTGTCATATGACAATTTCGACCGTTTTGTGGAAAATTGCAAACGGAAAGGATACTTTACATGATACGGTGGGTATTATTTACCAGAACATCGAGGCCAATACAACCGAAGAATCTGAGATGCCCAAAGAAACTTAACATGTCCGAAGCGCTGATTACAAATAATGAAAATAATTTACCATGTACAACAAAAAAAAAAAAAGGAAGAACTTTTGAAGCCATATCTACAGAACAGATTCCGTATCCTAAAAAACCGAAAATGACGAGTGAACTGCAATCAACCATTGATGATACAGAAATTATACTCTCAACAAACTCGCAATTATACATATATGGATGATTAGTCATGTTATGCAGCTACCTGACGTTCCTATGTGGGTTGGTTTCAATAGTCGGATTTATAAGAATGATAGCCCGCAGCAACTTATTTCTTATTTAACCCCAATCAATGCATCACCAACCAGTACATCTATAGTTCTAGAACTATGGAACAAAGTAAAAAAATAGCTGAAGATTTACATCAACGTTGCATCCAGGTTACGTACGATCTTGCGATAGCAAAAGTAGCGTTTCAAATACAAGCTACGGAAAAACCTAAATTTGATAATTTATTTATACATCTAGGGCCATTCACATTATGATGGCTTATTTTAAAGCAATCGGTAAAGTAATTAGTGACTGTGGGTTAACAAATGTTATGGTTGAGAGTAGTTTGCTGGCAAGCGGTTCTGTGAATGATTTTCTTGACGGAAAGCACTTCAACCGCTGCAAAAGATTGCATCCTCTAGTAGCATTGGATTAGAAGTTCTAAATTTTAAATCATTTTTACAACATGATATATAACATTAACAGATGATATTATAGATGAAGTGAAAAGACTACAAAACTGTGAAATATCGTCATTTCACATTGAAAATGAAGATCTGAAAGAATTGATGAATAATTACAATATTTTTAAGCAACGATGTCTCAATGGTGAGCATGGTAAAACTTCACAATTTTACTTGATTTACATCCATATTATACATCAGTAATGGGACCTGTCACGGAGCATTCGCACTGGGGATTTTGAACTTTTCATATCAACATTGTCTAAAATTCCAAATATATTTTTTATATGTAACCAACAAAATTATGCCCGGTGGACCGTAAAATATTATTAAAATTTGCTGAAAGTAGCAGAAACCCATCCTGACTTATACGAAGGACTTAAACAAGGTTGCTTTGGTATCAAACGGACCACTAAATCATTTTCTGGACAACCAATTGACCTGGTATTAGAGAAAACTATAAATGCAGACGCTGTTAGAAGGCTCATAGTTGTTATACACTTTACAAATTCAAATTCGACACATCAATGTGGGCTCGTAATCATGATGTTAGGTCCACAATTATAAGTCAAATTTATCTAGGAATAGGATTGCAAACTTATCCAGATGTTTCAACAGACTTAAATCTCCATAATATCCGGAAAAATACTAAACAATTGAGACAATTTATCGCTACCTTCGATAGATTTACTAATCCCTTTAGCTCAAAAGTGCCCAAAGACCAACTAATTAATAATTCACATGGAAAATCCGCATCATCACCGGTAGAGGCATTCCTTCTAAATATTGAAAAATTCCGAATATTTCCGAATGTTTATCAGATATCAACAGATTTGAAAAAGCTATAAAAAAATATCCATTAACAATTTCTCCAAAGATTTTGAGAAAAAGAAGAAAGTTCAAGTAGGTGGTAAACTTCAAGAAGTTAAAATCCAAAGAGATTTATTTGGACGCATGCTGGGTATCTCTATGGATTACAATGTAGACATTTCAAAGATTTTGTCTTATCCAATTACCTCAGTACCCTTGTCCATGTGCCATTTGGATGGCACTATTTGTAAGACCGATAAATCTGCTCTAATGAAATGCCTAGAGAAAGAGGTCCAGCATGAGCAACCACATCATATAGATGTTCTAATAATTGATGGTTTTTTCCTATTGCATACAATGAAAAATGTTCCAAAAACATTTGGAAATATTTCAAAAAAATTGTTGCAAATGGTCACTCAATTACAAGCATCGAGAATTGTGACGTGATCTTTGATCAATACTTTAAACCCTCGATCAAAGATTACGAGCATTCCCAACGGTTAGAATCTCTGCGCAATTAGAGTACACCATAACTGGGCCTGAGCAAATTCGATCAAGTGACTTCGCGAAAGAGCTGAAAAATTTAAATTTTAAAGAAGCTCTGGTTGATTTTTTTATTTCACATTGGGCTACTGATGAAGTGGTGCCCTTTATTGGCAACAAAATTATACACATAAATTTCAGAAAATGTCATTCCTTCACTGTTAATGAATCCAACAAAGTTGTCTCAAGATTGGTTGAAGAGTTGTCATGCCCAGCACATGAGGAAGCAGATACAAAGATAGTATACCATGCATGTAACATCAGAAGTATTGATACTGAATCAGAAGTAATCAGAAGTATTGATACTGATATTGCTGCAATAATGCTTGGTAACATGCACCACCTTAAAAATCAGTCGGTTGTTTGGATGCTTACGGGTACAGGAAATAATTTAAGGTATGTGGACCTAACCAAAATACACGCAGAGTTGGGACAGTTAATTTGTCAGAGCTTACCTGGATATCATGCCATCACAGGATGTGATTTTAATCCTGCATTCTTCAGAAAAGGAAAATTAAAGCCTGACAAAATATTTAAAAAATTTCCCGAGTACCAGGAAGCTTTCAAGAACTTCGGTAACAGCGAATTAATTGAAAATACAGATGAACAGCAAAACTTCTTTAATATTATTCAGAAATTTATATGCAATGTATACAATGCCGGTAATGCAATTGATGTTGATGCCGCTCGACTTTTTTCAAATGTTCATCGACTCGTATACAGTCTCTGATGTAAAAGAAGCTTTTGACCGAAAGAAATTGCGAAAGTTTGACGCTAGCAATCTACCACCTTGCAAAAGCAAGCTATTGCAGCAGTTTCTGCGAGCAAACTATATATGTACCATTTGGAACAATGCTCATCTGAAAACTCCAACCACATATCAACCAGCCAATAATGGATGGATATTGGAAAATAATAAATACCACTTTAAATGGTTTGAAGGGGATCAACTACCAAGTTATGTGAGTGATTCCCTCAAAACTTAATCAGGTATGTAATTATTATGTCAAATTATTGTACATAATTTTTTAATTATTCATAATTGTATAAACTTGCTTAATTTTTATCAGAAACTGATGGAGAATGCGATATTGATGAAAATCAAACAACGGACGGGAGTAGTAGTGACGAAGATGGAAATATCGACGACAATGATGAAAGTTTTAGAAGTGATTAAATATTTTTTTACATGTAATAATACTTTTTTGTACTTAGTAATAATAAAATAAAAAAGTGGCAGTTATAGAGACTGCCGATAGAAGTGAAAACTTATAACTTTTAGTATTAAAATTTGAAATTTCATAATGTTTGAATTAAAATTATCAACATCAATCTGGTTTTCACATCTATTGACACTCCGAGCAACTACTAAATGGTTTTATGGTTTTTATTTTTCAAATATATTACGGGCTGTACAAGATCATGACGAAATATAAATAAAATTCAATTGAAATAACAATTAATATACAATCATATTATTTATGGATAGTATTTATATTTACTTAAATTTCATATACTTGATTTGTAACTTTATTTTAATTGTTTCCTTCATTATCATCATTATGTTAACAATACTTAGACTTTTTATACTTTCAATTATTTTATTTTGTTCTAAAAAAGATACAATAGGCTTATAGTAACTAAAGTAAGAAAGGGAAATGCTTGATTCAAATTTATTTAAGTATCGCTTAAAAACCGCATCGATTTTAGTTTTATATTTTGTAAAATGTGTATCTGAATTTTCGATCATTAGACATATTTAAATTAAGTGTTTAATTTAGGAATTCAATTAGTGGTAGATTTTTATCATCTGCAAAGTTAATATTGAAGTCTCCACTTAAAATCATCAGTACATTGTCATATTTTTCGCCAAATCTCTTTTCGAGTATTTCAGAACCTTTTTTTTTTTTTTTTTTTTTGTATAAATCATCACGTTTTCGAATAAAATTTTTTGTATCTGTCTCATACATTTTCCAGGTGAAATATAAACGGCAACCATTAATATGTATTGCCCATTCTCGGAATCGCAACGAGCGATGCACAGTATATACACGTTGGACTTTTCACTAAATCCATTCAACTTCACTTATAAGATATACACAGCACTATACGTCAGCTGTATAGCTACAGATATACTGCTATAAGTATGTCGGTGGCGCGAACGCACGAGATTTCACCCATCCAGAAAGTGTCTAAGGAGAACAGCACACTGCGCGTGCGCCAGTCAGAGCATGTCGGTGACGCGAACCCATAAGATTTTCCCCTATCAATAAGTGCCCAATGCCGCTAAAGAAGTTTTCGCTTCAATAATGTTTAAAATATAATATGCTTATGAACGTAATAAAATTTTTTTTTCATTGGATTTCTTAAGTGATCGCAATAGACTAAACACTCTATCTCACTCACATAGGCTTGAATTGCTGTTGCGTTGTACTCGCGACAGCGGACTTTGAATGTGTCTGGCTAGATGTAAAAACCATTAAAACTGTCTGGCTTTTGGGGTAACATTTTTTTATAGGCCTCCAAGTAACATATATAAAATTCAGCTTTTATACTATAACGGAAGTTTATTTTATTTTTTTAAAGTTCAGGGGTGTCTGGCAGGGAGTTCTAACCATACTAAGTGTCCGGCAATGGATGACGTGATTTCTTATGTTATTCCGAAGAAAATATAAAAAAATTGAGCTTTATACTTTATAGAAAGTGAGGTACTATTTTATACACCTTTACTACCTGTTACCTGCCCAAGTAACCACAATCCAAACTCCATACTCGCTGATCGTTCTTACCTGTGTTGGTGACATCCGTAGAAAAACTTTCAGCTTTTATAAAATAACGAAGGTCTGGCGGTCGTGGGCTCTTGCTCTAAATATTCCCCAAGATCAGATTGATAATTTGATACTCAGCATGCGTAGGCGTTGTAAGGCCTGCATTGCATCATCCGGGAGACATACTCCGTATTAACCATCATACTAACCATGTTATACTGTTTTTTGCTAATAGGGTCATTTTTGAAATTTGCTCCAGGGAGTAAAAATCGCAATTTTTATTAATTATGTCAAACATATAGCATCTTTTTTTTGTCAATTGGACAAGAAGAAACGCGGCTCTCAAATGAGTGTAGTTAAGAAAAACTTTGAATGTTTCTCAAAAACGAAAAATTCGAAAGGAAAAGGAGTACAATATAAATAGTAAATGTGCAAAATTGGTTAAATTTTTAATATTTGCAAGTGCATAACCTTGTACAAGTACTATTAATAGTAATGCTAGAGAACCTGATAAACAAATCATGAAAATGAAAATTAATTCACTAGAAAAAACACAATTTCCGACACTTCAGCTGATAAGGATATTGTATTTAAAGAAAAGGAGTCATAAAGAATAAGGTAAGCGATATCTTTTTTCTTTCGCAAGAATTTGAAAACGAAAATTATTTTATAGTTTTCGTGCCTTTCTTAATGTATTGTTTTTATTTAAGTTACCAGGTTATCTTTCGACTGTTAGAGATTTTCCATTTTAATAAATACCATAAATACTCTCTAATGTTAAAGGTTATTTACTTCGTTAATTCAGACTCAGGTTGATTTTATATTTTTAGGTGATGTGTATCGGTACATTATGTTTGATTTTGTAATCTTTTGTGTGATCTGGCTTGGGGCCCAAAACCTGACCTTGTGAGGGGGTGGGCCGTATTATTTTTCGTTACGCCATTGCAGCTATTAAATAGCTCATTATCCTTTTTAAATAATTTTTATAAAAATAACTAAAACAGTGAACGCAGATTTTTTCGACTTGATTATTGTTGGAATCGCTATAAATCTGTTTTTATTTGAAAATCTATGGGGGAAAAAAACGAGTTTACTTTTGTTATTCTCAATACTTGAAATGAACTAAATAAAATATCATTTTAAAAAAATTTTCAAATTCTGGTTTTTGAAATTTTTTTTCGTTGTTTATGTACGCTGTAGTAGATGAACGGAGACTTTTTCTAACAAGTATATATATATATATATTTGCTTGGGGCCCAAGACCTGACTTTGTGGGGTGGCCCAATTATTTTCCGTTACGCCACTGGGTGTACAGCAACAAAACAAAAAAGGTTAAGAATCACTGCATTAAATTTCGTACCTCAAAATCCTCATATTGGCTTGGTGTGTATCAAGACCAAGTGTAAGTTTCGCTTTTGTGTCATTAGTACGTCCTTTCTTCTTCTATTTCATTCAGGAAGTCCATGTTCCTCCATGCTGTAGAGTGTGACATTAAAAAGTAATCACTTATTCTCGTACGAAAATGACTTCCGTAAATATAGCTCGTCCATAGATCACGGCAGCATGTATAGATAGAAGTAATGACTATTTTAAAAAAATAATCACACTCCAACTCTCCATATTCCTGGATCTTTAAATATAGTGATTCACAATCTCACAAAATTCATTCTCCCGTGAATCGTATATAATACGTAGGTATAGCAGTTTTCAGTTAAACATACCATACGTTTATGATTGTTTTTTCAAAGTTAAGAATTGCACATGTTTTTAGCTTTTCGACATAAACATTATGAATACGAACTGTAAGTTTTTAGCAGAAGAGAAAACGGATTTGTATAAATTTCTATTCATAATGGGCATTTTCAACACATAAATATTTTTCTCACTCTCTCAACCAAAATGCTGCCCCCGAGTTCCGGTGCCCCGGACAATTGACTGGGTTGCCCTGCTTATTACCTTATACCGGCATCAACATATAGATTTTATGCCTCATCTAATTTCATGCGCATTAGTTTCTGTGAACGACAGGTCTTCAATTGAATAGGGACTCCAAATGCAGTTAACAAAAGAATCACATCGACCATACGTTTATGGCCTTCCCCACTCGTTTCCCAATAACTACTCAGTGAATATAACAAAAAAGCGTCCCTTAGAGTTTCAAAGCAGTTTGAATGAAACGCCATTCTATTTCTTTCAAGTTTTTAACGTTTGTCAGCAAAATAACGAAAAAGAAAATTATATTTTTTTCATATTTTAAATGCTTTTCGTGCATTTTTTTACTTTGTGAGGCAAATAGTTAACCTTAAATTTTATCGACACATCTATATGTTGTTTAATATTTTTAAGATTTTTAAATCTTTTAATTATTATGTTGAATCTATGCAACTTTTTTTCCCCCACCATAATTCACGAATTCATAGCATACAGTAATACTCCGAACTTACACGATAGGTGGGGCTGAGGGATAACCGCATAAGTCGGGGTATAATTTCGCAGATAATACATGCAAATTATTTTTAGTTGGGGTAGAGACGGAAGAAAATAATAGTTTAGAAAAATAAGAGGTTTTAGAAATCTTAGATGACACAAATACAAAATCGCAAACCGAAGTTATTTTCATGTAGAAGGTTTCATAAAATCCAACAAAATAATCTGCAGGCTCAAATATTTTTTTTTCACCCTCAAGATTTCCTCGTAGCATGCTAATAATTTTTTTATTCCTTGTTTTTGTTTTTTGAAAAAATGTGTTCTTCCTTGGAGTTTATATTTTCTAAAATTTATCATGGGGCCTTCCGTCAAATTCACAACCATTCATTCCATCTTCCGACCAGAGACGGATTAAGGTAGTTGGAGGCCCCTGGCGGTAAAAGGTTTGAGGTCCATGGGCTTAAGAGTCGAAAAACTAAAATAGTGAAAAGAGTCGCTTACTTTATATCCTCAAAATAAAACTTTTGGTATAAGAAACTCATCGGCTAAAGAAAATTCTTAACTGTATACAAAAAAAATTAAAAGCCTTACTTATAAGAGCTCACAGTTTTGCTATACAGTTTGATATCTTTGGCAAATTCATCAATTATTTTTACCATATCTATTTTGTCCACAACGTTTTGTTCTGTATATAATATGGCTATGTTGTTCAATTTGTCTTTTCTCCCATAGTAGTTCTTAAATTATTTTTAACACGTTTTAAAACTAAAAAAAGATCATTCACCTGATGCATTCGATGTCGGTAATGTTAAAAATATTTTCAAAAGTTTTTCTACATTAGGATTTCTTTTGCATCTCGATAAATTTCTTGCGGGGGTTTCATTGTATCTTTGTTTTCTTTTCATTTCTTGTTCCAAGGTGGCGTGGTTGGTTTGTCACTGGCCTTTGCACTCCTCAAGCCTGGGGCCCCTGGCGGCCGCCAGGTCCGACACCCGCTTAATCCGCCACTGCTTCTGACTGAACTGGGTCTAAAGACTCAAGCTCTTCAATGTCTTACTTTTGCTCATGCATTTCTATGAGCTCATCCATTATCAGTTCCTGATTGTAGGAATCCAGCAGTTCTAGAACGTCATCACTCTACACTTCTAAATTTATTTGCCTGGCAAGATTGACTTCTTCAATCACATTACCAATTTCATCAGGCTCTGGCATTGATTTCGCCTTAGTTTCCGTGATGACAATAAATAAATAAATAAAAGGAAAAGAAAAGAAAAATAGATGAATCGGACGAAGTTTGAAAATCGCGTAACTCTGGATTCGCGAAAGTCAGGGTAGCATAGATCGAGGTATTACTGTATGTTTGTTTCATTTAGTTTAAAAAATGTTTCAGAGGAGTATTTAATAATGGGAGTGTTAGAGACAGCTTCGTTCCCTTGGCAGAAATATTAAACAATAAATGGTTAAAGATTTCAGTGTTTGACTGAAATTATATAACAGTTGCTGAGTACATTATAATTGTGTGAGAACTTAATATAAGCTACAGCATATCAATTAATTAATTGTATTTTTGTTAACGCGAGCGCATCACCCTCTAAAACAATTCAAGGACCTTGTTTACAACCACGCCAGGTGGCGAGGGAGACGCTTGAGCTATGGCATTCAACTTTCCAAACTTCCACACCACTCCACGTCCTCCTAGACAGTTCTTCCCCTCTACATGGCGGGTATCTAGTAACATCAAGACTCAAAACATGACTCATTCGAAACTTTTTATGGTTTTGAAGTATAGAAAAAAATTCAAATGGAACGAGAACATTGAATCAGTACCTTGAAAACTTCCAGAGGATTGCAATTACTTTAATCGAACCAGATGTTGATTCTCACAAATTCTACGTCAAATATCACATGAGTTTTGTGATTTCTAGCTATCTTTATTATTATAAGTGAAATTTATAAAGAAAAATTTCATGTATAAAATGTTCAAAGCAATATCACAAACTAATTCTATATTGCTGTCTTTATGATTTTAAGAAGTCATAAATTAAAGAAGTTTAGATTACTTAATAACGTTAACTATGAGTTTTAAGTTTTATTTTTATTAATTTAAATTTTTGCTCATCTGTTTTCATTAGTGTTAGGCATTTTTTATGACCCAACTCGTTTCCTTTTAATAGTCCCAGGGAATCTAAAAGGTTATACACCCCTGCACTAGATCGTTTATAAACCAATCAGGTCACAGGAAAAGATTTAAAAGAATGGGCTTATGATAAAAATAGCTTTATTAACTTTTCACCAATGGTATATGCCTTATCTTTGGAAATTCGGTAACTGATACGAAAAGAAGCCTCCAGAGTTGATTGTTGGAATGCAAATATTTTGAGAACATATTACTTTTATTTAGTTCGTCGCGTTTACATTCGAAATATTCAAAGTTTTAAAAGCGAAGAGATTGAGATGTAGACAGGGCCGATCCTAGCAGGTGTGCAGCGGGTGCACCGCACGCGGGCGGCCAGAACAAGGGGGCTGCCACTGGCCGCATATAATTCTATTAATCAAGCAAAAAAAATTTCGAATTTCTTAAAATAAAAATTATAATAAGTTGAATGAATATATGTTGAATTTCAAATAGTTATTGAAAAATCAAAATAAGTTCCGGTTTTCCGATGGCATAACACAGTTTAAGAAAAGTAGAAAGTTAATGCATAGAGTGTTGGCCCATTGTCTATCAATATATATATGTCTACTCTTTATACACATTCTTCATTTGGAACAAAATTAGTGGAAGAGCCGGCAATACCGCCATGGGAAAGGTTTTTTTTTTGTTTGTTTGTTTATCAGCGGCACTGGTGGTGCTTAACAAAAACGATTTTTACTAAAGTTGTTTTACGAAGACATTTTTTATTCTCATTACAAAGCCTTTTTGAAAAACACTTCAATTTTCACTCAGTATTATTCATGTTAGTAAAGTTTCCCGAAATTTTAAATTTTATTTTATGTTGTTAATATCTACTTAAGTACTGAGTTTTAAAAATTACGGATTCAATGCGATTTTTTTTAAAGAACCCAAAATGTAACGATGTAATGTAATCAAATAGGCGAATCAAGAGATTCACAAAATAGCACTAAGAACAAAAATAAAGCAGATGTAACAGATCATGATTAGATTTTAATAAAAAAGCATATATTAAAAGATAATCATGATATATATATAGTATAGCTTCCTACTTATAAGAATACTCCATCTCCTAGTTCAAGAGTAATTTCATATCAACTAATCCATTTAGCCCAGACATGTCAAACACGGGGCCCACCAGTACATAGATTGCTGCCCACCATGACTTTTTTTCTTAACATAATTTAAATATTAAACTTTTAACGTTTTTCATTTTGAAAATTATTTGAGGTAAATTTTTTTTAAAATTTACATTACATTTACTTGTTACTTATTCTTGTTTTAGAGATCCTATTTAATTACAAAAATAACCTTTAGATCAAAAGCTATTTTTTAAAATATTTTATTAAAATGTTTGAATTACTTTTACTATACGAAATTAATTTTTATGAGATTCTTAAAAGCATTTATGCATTTTTTCACTGTTAGCAGTTATTATACAGCAGAGAGAGAGAGAGAGAGCAACTTCTCAGTGGACTGTATAAGCTGTATTTCTCACATAATTTATGCGGTTACATAAAAATCCGTGTGGTTAACAACACGTTACAGGTCATTTACCCCTTCTATGCCACTCTCATCCCCTATGTTCCTTTTGGTCAATGACCACGCACTTCCTGTGGGCAGAGAGACTGTCCGTTAACACCTCATTCTTGAATTGGAGAATATTAGAAAGACAGTAAAAACATCAGACAATTTATCGTGTGTGCGACTTATATTCCTCTTTCTTCAGTCTTTGGAGTGCCCAATCAGCGGTGAGAGGCTGTAATTGTTGTTAGTGGCAGAGATGGAGCATGGGTGACCGTTCTCTTCTCTGATGAGTCCCGGTTCAGCCTAATCAGTGATTCTTTTAGTAATAATGTCAGCCTAATGAGTGGTTATATAAGAAAAGAACCAGAGACCACTACCAATGTCTGAAAAATCGATGATTACGACAAGGGAGGCTTGATGATATGGGAAGGTATTAAATGAGACCGTCCTCATATACAAATGTCTTTGAAGGAGACATTGGGACTGCTGCAAGATATAGGAATGAGATCTTTCAGGGAAAAGGTGGCTCTAATTTCATTTCAATGGATGATAATGCGAGGTCACATTGTTTCAGGAAAATGAGGATATTCGCCGGGTAGATTGGCCAGCCAGATATCCAGACTTCAACCCTATGTAGCATGCCTGAGATGCTCTAAGGAAGGCAATTGCAACTCGCAAACTCCTTTCAAGGCCTAATAAATAGATGCCTGACGAGTGGAACCATTTGCCCCAGAAACTCATTATTTTCAGTATAAAATCCTGATGGGAGGTATATCTGCAAGAGGGAGCCATACCTCCTATTAACCGCATATGTTATTCGATTCTGCATCCGCTGGTTCATACCTTCCAACGAGTGTTACGCTCGATCTTGTGGATGAATGTTGAAGGGTTATTATTTGTATAATGTCAAACCTATGCACAAACCAAATTTCGTTTAAATCTGTCCAGAATCTCTAGAGATAATCCGACAAAACCTAAAAATTTTCTTAATTTTAAACACATGTGAATATATCTTTCGTTTCACGAGATTTATGCTCAGTATTTTTTGTTAATTATTAGATTATATTTCCTACGTAAATACTGTTGCCTAGTATATCTAATTATAAACTGTTTATTTTTATTTTAAAGGTAATATTTTTGTTTTGTTTATTATTATGTTAAAGTATTTTGTAGCTATTATAAGCTACTAGCTGTCGAAAAAATAAAGTTCTGAACTTCAAATTTTATTTATGTTTCGCTTTTTACTCTTATACAGGTATATTAGTTTAAAACGTCAACGTTAAGTATAAATCAAAGTATAAAAAAATTCTCTAGAGGGGCGGCACATTAGGTTTTTGCACGCGGGCGGCCAACACCTTAGGATCGGCCCTGGATGTAGATGATGAAACTCCATCATCACCTAAGTTTTGTTTTTTTAAAAATTTAGCAGGATTTAAACTACTGTGTTCCTATATATATATAATAATTGTTTCATACTTAACTTCACAGTCCACTAGGTTAACCTTCATTTCCTTTACAAGTGAAACCAAATGCTAGACCAGGGGTGGCCAACCCGAGGCCCACGAGATTCTTTACAATTTTACAAAATACAATTATTTTATGTAATATTTTTGTTTTTAATGTAGTGTTTTGTAACAAATAAATCCCATAATTTTTTATATTTTATCACATTACTTCTGTTTTTATTAAAAGAGGGCAGTATCGTATTGCAACGATATACCGAAGCATCACACTTGATTTCTGTATCTTTTTTTCAACTTAAACTTGCGAATCGTTCATTTCGGAAAAGAAATTTATGAAACATAAGTCATGTTCAAACTTATCGGTCGAAAACTTGTCACATCAATTACGATGTGCAAATACACTGACTGAGATTGACTTGCAAAAACTAAGTGAAAAAAATTGAGAAACAAATATTTCATCATAAAATAAATTAAACATTATTTAATCATTGCATTATAATTATTATATTATGTAGGCCTGTATACATGAAAAGTAATGAAAACAGTCATAATAGTTCAATTTGCTTAGAATTTTCACTCCAATAAATATTTGTAAGGGGTCCAAATCTAATTTAAAGATATATATTTTTATATGCGGTCCGCGGGATTATAATGTTTTTCCGAAGTAGCCCGTACGGTCTTTTGGGTTGGCCACCCCTGTACTAAGCAGTTGCCATTCTTTCACCGTTATTTATTGGCACATGATAGATAGAGCTGTAGGAAATATTCGCTGAACATTTACCATTGATGGTTGTTACTCAGTGTCAATAATGTATTTCATTTTCGAGATTCACCGGTTCTTAACTGTTGTGAATCATATGGATCACATGGTCTGAGTATGTATAGCTCACCTGACCCTCATGGAGATACCACGTGGTTTAACGAGATGTAAATGATATGTTATCTTTAACCGTAATTTAATGGCGTTGTTTTTAACGGTAATTTAACGGCCTCGGATGTTTACCGTAAAATCCGTCGTATAGCGCGCACCCCCTTTTTTTAAGAAGAAACCTGAAATGTACGAATGTTGTGCTCTCATGTTTTAAGTCATATATTCGAGGCATTATCCCAGGCTTTTGAAAAAATAGTATATTTCTTGCAATACAGCTCTTTAAGCTCATAAAGTAAGTCATATCTTTAAAACAAACATTATTTCGATCTATGTAAAAATCTAATTTTCTTTATGCTCATCTCTTTTTTTTAAAGCTATCATTTTGATACCCGGTGTATAACCCACACCCGTAAATTTCGATCTTGTTTTTGATGTTAAAAGGGCGCATTATACGCCGGATTTTAGGTCTAAGAGTTAAACTTGAAAAATTAGATTATTAATGATTTGTTAAGTTTATTGTTTTAAATAAATCCAGAAAAGACATTACGGATCTGATTATTTTAGAGAGCACAACACTCGCCGTATCTATTATTAATCACTAGCCTATTCTAAACACATTCTATCAATTTAATTTATAATATTCATAAAAAAATGTGTAACAAAAATGACTGAGTTCATAAAAGTGATTAAAGCTAAATAACCCAGCTTTATTCGTATATTTAACAACAGAAGAAAAAATATTTTAAAAAAATATTTAAAATTATATATCTTTATCAGTAATTTTTTTTCTATCCTAATGGTTTCATGTGCAGTTATTCTACAGATCCCAGTCGAAAGTCCGGCTCACCGGCACTCCCCCCCCCCCCAATAAAATGCTTTTTCCGATTATTTTTTCATGGCAATCTAAATTTTATTACTCTTCAAACAAAAAAATGGGCAAACTATAGAACGAATTCTAACCCCCCAAATGAAAAGATAGGAGTTTAAGATCTCAAACTGGAGATCAGGTACTCTATTAAATGTCAACACCTCTACAGTTCTCTAAAGCGGAGCTACTTATCTATGGAGCTGTGTATGAACTCTGTTTCTCATTCAATATAATGTGGTTTCACTCAAAAGGACGTTGTTGACACATGTCTTTCTCTCCCCTCTTTTTATTTGGTTTGGTTTTCAAAGTAAAGCGGAGGGGAAGGGGGATTTATCCTTCCCCTCCGCTTTACCTTTGGATGGAGGGAAAATCCATTGAAGTTCCCATTTAGGATGGAGACAGCGTTTGAAAAGAGAGCGTAAACACACATCCACTTGTAATGAAACTTAACAGTAATAATTTTAAAAATCTCACTGAGTAATATTTAAGCAGTTAGAATCATTTCCAAACTCTACCCCGACTTACGCGAATTCGTAGTTACGCGATTTTCAAATCTCGACGATTCGTCTTTTTTTTTTTTTAGTCACAGAAACTATGGCGGGATCAGTGCTAGAGTTTGATGAAATTGGTAATGTGATGGGAGAAGTCTATTTTGGAAAGGCAAATAAATTTAGAAGTGGATAGTGATGACTTTCAAGAACTAATGGATTCCCACAATCAGGAGCTGGAAATTGATGAGCTCATAGAAATGCATGAGCAAGAGCAAGACATTGGAGAACTTGAGTCAGTGGCGTAACGGAGAATATTAGCCCCCCTCCCTTTGCAAAGTCAGGTTTTGGGCTCCAAGCCCAAATACGTAATTGGCTCCAGTCAGACTTTGGGCCCCGTAGAATCCTGCCCATCCCACAATACAGGGGTTGCGGGGTGTACGTTACCCCATTGACTTGAGTCTTTGGACCATTTCAATCAGAAGATCGAAGGACAGTTGGTAATTTGATAGGCTTCAATTTAATTGAAAAAGGGTGCAAATTTTAAGAAATACTTACTTTAACAAAAAGCGTATTTTTTCAACAATCAAAGAATTTAAAAAAATTATTAATTAGTATCAGGAAATTTTGCGGATGAAAAAAAATCTTTGAGCTGGCAGACTACTTGCATGTGTGATAGATTTTATGAAAAACCTCATCAAAATAACTTTGGTTTGCGATTTAATATTTGTGTTTTACCTAAGATTTTACTAAATATTTTTTTTTTTCTAAATTATTATTTCCTTTCGTTTTCGATTCCAACTAAAAATAATTTATATGCATTTATATGCGAAATTATACCCCGACTTAGGCAATTATACCTCAATCCCACCTATCACGTAAGTTCGGGGTATTACTGTATTCAAAAATAAACAGCATGAGACAGCATTGGGGCTCATAGCACGTACCAAAAAAACATGCTCACTGAAACTCCGGAAAAAGAAGCAAGTACTGACACAATGGATTGATAAATCTCTCGTTTATCAACATAAGAAGCTACAGAAGGGTTACACAAGACAACAGTAACTTACTTTTTATATCAGTAGTTCCAAGCATTTTTGCCCCCTTCTAATACCCTCCTATGTAGTGAACAAACATAATTTTTATTATTCTAAAACTAAATTGTTCACTTAATGAAACATAAATGATTATTTGTTCAATGTGAAACTAAGAAAATCATTAAGAAATGTTTTTAAAAAGTAAGTACAGTTTCAAAACCTAGAATAAAGAGAAAGGTAATACATGCACATGATTTACTTTCATGTAAGTTTTTTATATATTTTAATTATTAGTCATCATCATCATTTAATAAATTCAAAAAAGAGATTACTTTTTGATGAATGTACGTAGTTTGGTGAGACGGTGGTGGCTCTATTGAACCTTGTAATATTAACGAAACACACACACATATCATAGTATTTTTATAATATCTTTTGATCCCTCTTCTTAAAAATAATTTCATACAAATTAACATGTATAAATTCTTAATTTCATCATCATTTATTTGAATATAAAATATATCTAAGCTACAATATATTTCTTTTTCAGTTTGTAGTATTTACAAAATATGTCTTAAAAATGTACCTAATAACTTAAAATAATAAAAATAGTTTAGCAAATGCTGCTTAAGTGCTTTTATTTGCTAAATTCTCGCTTACGATATCTCAAAATTATACTATTGTATAACTTTTTGAAAAGTGTTTCAAGACCCTATTGTGTTTGAAATCACTTCATTATTTTATGTGATATGTGTTTTGTGATACTTTTATTTCTGTTTGGTTTTATATTACTTAAATAATTATTTTTAAATCTTGGAACAAGCAAATAACATCTGTATTTTTCTACATTTTATTATTGCTCTATAAAAAAAAATAAAACAAAAACTTTCATTAGGTGCTTTTTCTAGCGTTTTTTTTTTAATAATATTATGATTTTTTTTCTTGTAACTCTGAAATTTTTATCGCCTCCTTTTAAAGATTTTAATTACTGTTAGTAGGTAAGAAAAGCCGATTCTGCGGTAAAGGCGTAGGCACAGGTGCAGGCGCAGGCACAGGCGCAGGCGCAGAGTTGACTTGTTTTCCTCCTGTGGAGGCACAGGCGCAGGCGCGGAGTTGTTTCCCTTCTGTGGATGCTGCGTGGAGTTGAGTTGTTTCCCTCCTGCTATGGTTTTGGTTTTCGAGTTGATGGGGGGAGTTGAGTTGTTTTCACCTGCTGTTGAGTTGTTTCCCTCCTGCTGCTAAGTTGAGTTGTTTTTTTAAATGTGTAAAAAAAGTTTATTGAAATGTTTAAAGTGCTCATGGCGCCACCTATTGGTTAAACTATACACTAATTATTAGATTTTAAAATGATTGAAAAAATAACGCTCAAATAAAAAAAAAATAATAAATCCAGATTCAAACTCACAGCCCCAGAACAAAATGTCTCCATAGGACAATAGTTTTTCAGTTACGCTAACCATTGTCCTATGAAGGCATGCAGACCTCTGAAGAAAACTTAGGTTTATAATCTCATGAATTTAATTTTGCAGGCGAAGCAGATGGCGACATTTTCTTAATTAAAATGAAATAAAAAAAAAATATTTCACTTATATTATTTTAATAATTTGTAAATTTTAATGCGGTATAATGATTACACATACACAGTAAAAATGTGACGTAGAATACTCGTAATCAGCGTGTGAACGGTTTACGATTGAACTTGTCTTAGCTTGTCTGATCTTGATTCTACAAGACGGCGACTGAATTCTACGTCAGAAATTATCTCAATGCTTAGAGCGGATGGATACATTGCTTTCAACCACTCAGCGAACTCCGTTCAAGTGTAATTCGGTCAATATGCTTTAGACCCTTGTCACATCTTAGGTTCAAGATTCATTTCGTTTGTCAGTACTGCGACGGACTGTATTCGAAAAGGAAAAAAAAAAATTGACAATGTCTGAAACACATAGCGAACAACGAAAGCTTGGAAAGGTCGTGGAATCTTCTGCAAATAAGAAAGCAAGAAGAGAAGTTTCAAAAGTAAGTAACAAAATTAAATAAATTTGATATGTAATGTTTATAATGTTTTTTACACTTTTCTAATCCTCATTAATTTTGGTATATTATTTTCAGAAGTATGGAAAATTTACCGAGGATTGCATACCAGATGGAGTATTTCCAATTGGAGATGATGTTTTTGTCTTTGCAAGCATCTATTATGATTCCGTATCAGTACACATAAGGCGTTTCAAGAAGTATGGAAAAACCTACTACCCAACTCCTGAGGGAATAACATTAGACCCACAGTGGATCGAATATATCATGCGTAAAAAGAAAGTACCGGAATCACTGGAGGAATTACCGAGTGGACTTTTCCCTCCTGAACGGCACATTCAAATAACAAGTGAGAACTTCACTAATTTTACTTTTAAGCGCATTAAATACGGTCCGAATAAAGAGCCTACTTTTAAAGAAATCAGCATATCCGAGAGCAGTGGGCTGAAATGATTGAAAAATATGGTGCTATTGAAAATGCCGTTATAGACAATGTATTTCTGTGTATGGACTTTTTAACTGCATATAAAACCTTCTGTGAAGGTCCCATAGAAAACGCATTACCTTTTTCTTTGGACGTTAGTCTGGGTCAACGATACTTGACGCAAATTTTGAAAAAATCTATTTGTAGCCTCCTGAACGAAAAAGGACTGAATCAACCTCAGAAACTCGCTGAGGAGTTATGGGGGAACCGAGAAGAAACATTTAATTCACATGTTTTGTCACTGGAAGCTAATGAGATAGCTGATTATTTTTATAATAATCTTTTTGAAAATGTACACTTTTTACTGTTAAAACCTGTAAATTATGTAACTGAAAATTTTTTGGAAAATCTTCGCTTAGATATTATTTTAAGAGAAGTAAGAGATATGTTATGTCCATCTGATTGTTTTGAATATTATCAGGATTTTGTTTAAAAAATATTGCATACTGACTTTATAAGTTTTACACAGTATTTTGTTCCTATAAATCTGAATAAAATGTTTTTTTTTTATGCTTGATTTGAGTTAATATCATTTTTGTTGTTTGTTAGTTTAATATTTGTGTTGAAATAAGTTTCACGTTTAAAAAACAAATAAGAGTATTTTGTATAAAAGTAAGGAAAATTTATGCTCATGCTTTTAAACATAATCCCTTTGCCTTTCCCAAAAAGTATAATTTGCATAACTATTCATTTAATAGTCACTCAATCAAGTTCTGTTCGTCGGTAACAATGTATCAAGATTTAGCAGCGTTTTACGAAAATCCCGAAGTTCCAAGTAGCTTCGGAGGTGTGGAGGCATTACATCGCTCTTTAAAAGGGAAATATAGTAAAAAAGATGTAAAGCATTGGTTATCACAGAAAGATGCTTACACTCTTCATAAACCTGTTCGGCATAAGTTTCAGCGGAATCGAGTATTTGTAAGTGATATTGATCGTCAGTTTCAAGTGGATTTAGTCGATATGCAATCTTTAGCAGAATTTAATAAGGGTTATAAGTATTTGTTAACTTGCATTGATTTATTTTCAAAATTTGCATGGGCAATTCCTCTGAAAGATAAATTTGGAAAAAGTGTAAAGTCTGCGCTAGAAATTATTTTTAAAGAAAGGAAGCCTAAAGTGTTGCAAACAGATGCCGGTAAGGAGTTTTTAAATAAAGTAGTTCAAAATTATTTGAAAAATATGAGTGTAAAATTTTTTTCTACAAATAACGAAACTAAAGCTAGCGTAGTTGAAAGGTTTAATCGGACGTTAAAAACAAAAATGTGGAAATATTTCACTGAATTTAATACTAAAAATTACATTGACGTCATTGATAAATTAATGCACAGTTATAATCACCGTTCAATTAAAATGGAGCCTGCTTCTGTAAGTAGGCATAACAGGAAGCAAGTATTAAATAATTTATATGGTGATCTAAGAAATGAGAAACCTAAAGCCCCTAAATTTAAAATTGGCGATGTTGTGCGCATTAATAAGCAAAAACTTCTCTTTGAAAAAGGATATGAACAAAACTGGAGTCGAGAACTTTTCGCAGTTTATGAAATCGTGCAAAGAATTCCGATCGTTTATAGATTAAGAGATTTACAAGGTGAAGAGATTAAAGGTACTTATTATGAAGCAGAATTACAAAAAGTTGTCGACTCTGGTTTCTATCCTGTAGAGAACGTCATCAAACAAAGAAAAAGACGAGGAACCACTGAATATTTTGTTAAATTTTTAGGTTATCCTGAAAAGTTTAATGATTGGGTGACTGATATTCAAAAAGTATAAATAGTTAAATTTTTTTCTTACGGACTCATTTTCAAAATGTCTTTCTACGTAACATTACCTTCTGATAGCTCTATGCATTTCTTTCCAGAAAACAAAATATCTCATTTCAAAACTCAGTTACCCTCTTCCCGTTTATTTAAATGGTGAATGGGAAGTGGGATTGTCTGAAATCATCTACCCTCATTCTTGGCTTAACGTAAATGAAACTAACAATTATTTTCGATACAAAGTGGGTGACGGTAATATTTCTTCAACCGTTAAGCAAACAATTGATGTGGGGTGTTATGAAACAATGTTTGATATTATATCAGCCATACAGCTTGCTTTACCAAAAAATCCTAGTCGGTTCACAATAACTTACAATAAAGCATCGAAACGGGTGAAAATGAATGCGATTCGAGGTAGCAGTCTTCATTTAGAGAACTTAGGAGAATTATTAGGGTTCAAACGCAATGCAATCATAACGGGTAATATGAAAAGCGAATTCGTTGCTGATGCATGGTCTAATTTTTCGGTTTTTTACGTTTACTCGGATCTAATTTCACCTCAAATTGTGGGAGATACACAAGCTCCTTTATTACGAATCGTTCGAACTAAAGGTGAAGACGGGGAAACGATTAGTCAATATTATGATAGACCTCAATACTTACCTTTAGTGAGACACTCGTTTCAGACGATTCAAGCTGAACTGAGACTCAATTCAGGTGATTTTGTTCCCTTTGAAAGAGGTAAAGTGATCATAGTGCTTCATTTTCGCATGAGACAAATACTATAAATAAAGCAGTGCTTTTCTCATACCCTCATTTGAAGATAAAAGCGCCAAGATGAGCTTACCATACGTTTGCTGTACTAAAAGATTTGAGGACCATTATGCAGGTCAGATCGGCTCGGGTCTGACTCATTACAAGGGCATTAGTTTTCAAAAGGGTTATGGAATCGGAGGAATATTTCGCCGATTGTTTAGAGCGGCCTTACCTTTTTTAGTAAAAGGAGGTAAAACTATTGGAAAAGAAGTATTAAGGACAGGGAGTCGTGTTGCCTCTGATGTATTGTCAGGAGAAAAATTTAAAGAAGCCGTAAAAACAAGAAGCAGAGAAAGTGGGAAAAAATTAGCTCAGAAAGCTATTGATAGAGTTCAATCTATGGTGGGGAAAGGACAGTATAAAAGAAAGTGTAAGAAACAGAAAAAATTCATTTCATCCAAAGCACGTAAAGTGAGTGTACTCGATATTTTCGATTCGTAAAAATGGCATTTATTCTCAAAGATTCTCCTGAATGTGTTAAATCTGAATTGGA
Organism: Trichonephila clavata; assembly: GCA_019973975.1. Taxonomy (NCBI): domain Eukaryota; kingdom Metazoa; phylum Arthropoda; class Arachnida; order Araneae; family Nephilidae; genus Trichonephila; species Trichonephila clavata. The sequence continues at coordinate 1,206 of BMAO01006366.1, read as the reverse complement.
ACTTTTCAACTTACCCGGTACTCAAACAGTTATTCAAGATGGGCAGTGGAAACAATTTCACCCTCTTTCTAACGTTTTCGATAACGCACCTGTAGAATTTCACATTTCTGGAAGTGCAGAAGATTACATAGATCTCAGTCAAACACAATTATATGTAAAATCGAAAATAGTAAAAGTGGACAATACACCTATTACTAAAGATGATACTATAGGACCTGTGAATTTATTTCTACATTCATTATTTTCTCAAGTAGATGTATCCTTAAATGATCGCGTGGTTTCCAATTCCAGTAATACATATCCCTACCGATCTTATATTGAAACTCTCTTAAACCATGGATACGACAGCAAAACTTCCCAATTAACGGCTGAACTATTTTACAAGGATTCTGATGATGGTCTCAAGAAAAGAACTGAATTTTTTAAAGAAAGTGCAACTGTAGACATGATTGGTTGCATACATTCAGATTTATTTCATCAAGATCGTCTTTTACTCAATTTAGTGGATTTAAAAATAAAATTAATACGAAGCAAACCCGAATTTTGTTTGCAAGGATCTGTAGGATTTAAAGTTGTTTTGGATCATGTTTCTTTATTCATACGAAAAGTTCGCGTGAATCCTGGAGTTATTCTTGGTCATGCGAAAGCGCTGGAAAAAACAAGTGCAAAATATCCCATTAACCGAGTTCTGTGCAAAGTGTATTCGATTCCTAAAGGAAGCATGTCTTTTATTCAAGATAACATATTTTCAGGCCAAATGCCGAAAAAAGTTTTTGTAGGATGTGTTGATAATGCAGCTTTTCACGGCGCATTTTCAAAATCTCCCTATGAGTTTAAACATTTTAATTTAAATTTTGTTGGAGTGCATGTGGATGGACAACCGGTGCCTCACAATCCATTAGAACTCGATTTTTCTAAAGATCAATACATACGTGCCTATCAAACTCTATTCGTTGGGACAGATCGAATGGGTCAAGACAGAGGTATATTTATTTCTAGAAAAGAATATAAAGATTCAAATACATTATTTGGATTTAACCTCTCACCAGATTTATGTTCCTCAGGAGAACATTTAAGTTTGATAAAACATAGCAATTTGCGATTAGAACTAAAATTCAGCAAATCTTTAGAACAAACCGTATGTGTTATCGTTTTCGCCGAGTTTGAAAATTTAATCGAAATAAACAAATCGAGAAATACTTGTAT
>BMAO01006365.1:0-24345 GCA_019973975.1 Trichonephila clavata | reverse complement strand
TTACTAAAGTGTTTGAGAAGTATATTCAATTTTTCCCAGTAAAAAACATTAACATTAAAAAGGCATTTAAATATAATAAGAAAATTGGTAGATCCATCTTTAACTACAATTCTATTAATTTGCAACATAATAATATTGTATGTAATTGTCATAATTATGAAGATTTCATTGATGATTATCATAAACATGTCATATCTGGTAATTTAAATATTATTAAAGATAAAACTCTCAGAGAATTAATGGTTAAGGGTACTGGCTTTAGAATTATGCGTTCTAATAATAATAAAGCTATTAAAGCACAAATTTCTAAAGATATTAATAACTTCATTACAAAAATAGCAATTAAATACAACTTTCCTTTCGAAGCATTCAATGAGTTTAAATGCAAAGTTTTGAGTGAGTTACTTAATCTTAACTATAAAACTGATAAAAATATTTCTTATAAAGATATAAAACAACAAATTTCAAATCTTCAAAAAGATTTCATTATTGTATATGTAGATAAAGTTCAGGGCAACTATGCAATCATTTGCAAATGGTTTTATAACTTTATACTTAACAAACAGTTTCAAAACAATAATGCGTTTATTAAATCTAATAGCAGCAATAGAGAAATCAGTAACCGTATTTCAGCTTTTTATAAAAAACTAGATTTATATACAAAGAATATCAAATTTCCTTATATTTTTCTTACACCAAAATTTCATAAGTGTCCAATTAAATTCAGAACTATTACTAATGGTTTTAATACCTATATTACACAACCAGGCAAGGTGTTGCAAAAAGTTATACAACACACTCTAGACAATATCTCAAACTCCATTATTGTAAAGAATAGTAAAGATATTGTTGAGTATATGCAAGGTAAAGTGTTAAATCTTTGCATAGCTTTGATTTTGAAGACTTATTCAACTCTATTGATATAGAGGATATGATTAAAGTACTTAGAAATGTTTATATTAAATATTCATTAAATAAATTGATAAACTATGATAAATATAATATTATTATACAATTTGTTTTGAAAGAAAATTACATATTTCATAATGACTCATATTATCAACAAATTAAAGGTCTGCCACAGGGTGGCCCAGCTAGTAATAGTCTGGCTAATATCTATTTACACTATTACGAGAATGAAAAAATTGATACAGACTCTAGTTACTTTTTTAGATACATCGATGATCTAATTATTTTCAGTAATAAAGTTGACTTTACTCCTATATTTGATTATTATCCAACCTACCGTAAACTATTAAAAACCAATTGCAATATAGAGTCAGCAAATTTCCTTGATCTAGAATTAAAAGTTGAAAATAATATGCTAAAAAGTAATATTTTTGATAAAAGAGACCTTTTGATTTAATGTTATAAAAATGCCATATTGGAATAGTACCCTTCACATTTCAATTTTTAGAAATATCATTCTAAACTATATAAAAAGAAATAATGATTTAGTATCTGAAGAAGTATTGAGAATTAATAATTATAAAAAATTCTTTCAAAAGTTGCCTAGACTATAACTATCCAGCTAATTTTATTATAAATATATGTCATCAAAGTTATAGCTATTTAATTATTTTTATTTTAAGTATTCATTTCTATTATTTTATAGTATATAATTTATGTTATATTTCTTAATATATTTAGTCTATAGTATATAATATTCTTGATATATGCTTATATTAAGTTTAGTTACTATAAATATACATAGATGGCGCCTTTATTCTTAGTATTGCTGTGTTTTTTTGATGCAGTGAGTCAGTACATTGTGGAATCTGTATACATCGGGTAAGATTAGAGTTTCTTTGCTCATTTACATTATTGTTAATTATGGTTATATTCATTATTAACCTCTCTTGCAAATATTTTTGTTTATACATATTTATATTTGTCTATTTCTTCCGGATTCCTATGGTAATTTAATATTGCAATTTCTATTCTATTGCTGTTATATTCACCCACGTGGGTTTTAGGCTTTTGCCTTAGTTTATACTGGAAACTATTATGTAGAAACAATTTCTGCTGCAGGAGAAGGTTGAGATCTCAAAAAACAATGTTTAATCCTGTTTCACTGTCCTAAACCAGTGACAGCTCGAGAAATCATAATAGTTTTCCCCGCTAGATACATTTTTTGGTTTGTCATGGTTCCATGTTCTTGGTTCTTCCGGTCTGATCTTAGGATGCTTGGGATTTATTAGTCTTCTTTTGAATTATTTACTGCTATATATATATATATATATATATATATATATATATATATCTTGTGCAGAATTTTAATCGTTATTAAAAACATTTTATTCATCCACTGAATTTCAAATACATTCTTTAAAACTTGTAGTGGATGACACTTGATGAAAAAACAGTTTTTTCAAAGAAAAATTCATTAATTAAATTTTATTTTTTACTTTTATACTTATTCTGCGTTACTTTTGACGAAATTAGAACTTGCACCAACAGATGGTGCCAGTAAGTTTTTCTAACGAATTTCTTCTTGGCTTCAAATATATATTTTTTAAACTTGCAGTAGATGACACTTGATGTTGATACAGTTTTTCTGAATATTAATTCATTAACTAAAATAAAATTTTTCTGTGCTGTGTTCTAAGTAAAAATTGACTTCAATTTTTTTTATATTACTTGTTATATTAAAATGCGTGTTATACGCCGGTTTCTAGAGAAATGATATGTGATTGTTAATATATCTGGTATATTAGTTGACAAATAATAAAAATTAAATATTTATTTTTCAACTTTCCATATTTTCCCGTTTATGTATCTTAAATGAATCGGAGTATAAGCCTAGCCTGTCTTTCTAAACTGTGTGTTCGTGACTTGGAACCACGTATCTCACCACCTTTTTTTAAAATTTTTGCTTTAGCAGTAGGACGCACCTATATTTACGTTCTCTTACGTTAAACTTCACACGTGTGCTTTTTTCATTTCGGTTTTAAGTAAAATGAGTAAACAAAAGTTGTCTTCTAATTGGCACATGTTGGAGTCGCTTCATTTTGGACACGTTCCAAAGGACATAAGCAAAAACCACCGACGAAAAGGAGTGAGGAAGAAAAAAAGAAGCATGAACATTTAAAACACCTCGCACATTTTAGTTTCCGATTCATAGTCATGTTTTTTACAGCATGACCGAGTTGTACACATAATTGGACGGAGACAGAATAACAAGCTCGTAATTTAACGTCGACCTCTTTTCTTTTTTTCTTTCGAGGTTTCCATGGTTACTAAATACCTCCCCCCCCCTTCTTTGAGGGACTATAGTCCTCGGGGAGAATGTAAGACAGGAATAGTCAATGTTTTTCTAAAGGATACACTTTTCTTTCTCTGCACGTATTGGTGAGCACTCCACGGCAATTTCCTATCTTTCCTTTGGTGGGAGAGAGTTTGTATTCAGCGAGAGACCATTGTAGATTACCAGGCAAATGTTAAAAATGAAATACCTTTGGGCGAGAGTACAGAGGAATTCGTATAATTTTATTTTTTGGTACGAAAGTAGCCGTGATAAAATTCGAGCTTTCAGCGCTATAAACACCCACTAGAATGATGTTAAGATAAAAAATAAATGTTTTATCAGAAAGCTTTTAAGAATCTTTCTCGACACTCGCATTTTTTTAAAAAGAAATTCTTTGTAAAAATGATGACGTCAAAGGAGTTGAAGCAGAAAATAATTGGATTTGTGTAAGTATAGCTAATATTTTATTACTTTTACATTATTTTTTCCCCTTATCAAATACTAGATATTCCTTTAAAATGTCAGAATTAATTATTAGATACAGTACAATACATTTAACGCGTAAACGCTTTAGACGAAATATCGGTTAACACGAACTATCGGTTTTCATGAAATATTATAACGGTCCCGACAAACTACTATGTATTTTAATGCATTTTTTCTCTTAACACGAAATGAAAATCACTTAACACGAAAAGAATTTCCTTCTGGAAATGATCAAAATACGGAAAACACCAGGATTGTCCTATTGTATTATCGGAAGGATTTAGAGCAAAAGATGATGATAATGTGCGTACAGCCCCAGTTACGGCAGACAAAGACATTTTACAGTTTGCTCAAAGCTTAAAAAATATCATTGATGCAGATTCCGACGGTGAAAAAGGAAATGAATAATGCAGCTCTGGTTCCCACGTCATCTGAAATAAGGAACGTCGTGAAAAGTATGAGCAGTTATTTAGACGCACATTCCAATGGTAAAATAAATAACAAAATGGACGACATCGAACCATTTTCCTGACAATTTGATGCTAAAATAACAATGCAAAGAAAATTCCAAAAACTTAAAAAAGATTTCCTTTTTTTAAAAAATTTGAAAATTTTGTATTAAAACTCTTTAAGTTCTTGTGAATGTTTTTATTTCATTGATTTTTTCATTAAATGTATGCATATCTGTGTAAATCAAATCAACTTTAATGAACTTAATTTTGTTGACATATGTTTTTTTTCTTTGCAATATCCTTTAACACACAAAATTCTTTTAACACGTAAAAAATATTTCAGTTCCTTCAGTATTGTTTTACGCAATTTTCACTGCGTGTCTTTTTAAAAGAATGAATATTTACAATTTTTTACCTTATTTAGCGTCTATTATTTCCCCTCTGACCGTATAATCTGGCGTATAACGTACGCTTTCAACACAAAAACAAGATCGAAATTTACGTATGCTCTTTATACGCCGGGTATAAAAATGATAGCTTTAACAATAAAAAAAAAAAAAAAAGAGTCGAAAAAAAATTATTTTTCTACAAAAATCGAAATATTGTTTATATGAAAGAAATGCCATTCCTATAATTAACTAAAAGGGTTATAGCTCTAGAAATATACTATTTTTTTTTAAAAAAAGCCCGAGAGGTAATAATTTGAATAAATAATTCCAAAACATTACAGCATTTTATAGAACGTTTTAAGTTTTTTAGTAAAAAAAAGGGGGTCACATTATACGCTGTGAATATAACTAAAAATTTAAAAGTGCAGCTTGTGAAAGTATAAGTACGTGTTATACGTGGGAATATTCGGTAATGTAAAGTCGCACCGTATTAAGTTTACGAATGAAACATCAGATTTTTAATTCATTTCTCACATCTCACTAATTTTCATCAAAGATAATTTTTTTTAAGATCTTCAAACTTAAACTCCATAAGCTTTTTTTAATTGAAACTTTTCTTTGAAGGCTTGACTAAACTTGGAACAGAATGAATATATACTTGTTGCATTGATCAAAAAATCTAAAATAAAAGTACAAGGAATAGATTATGCTAGATAAAATATATAGCGTATATATATCCATTATTTCATGCCTGCCTTTTTTCTTCTTTTGTTTGGTTATTCAGTCTTTTGTTTAATTGGACAAAAATAATGCTACCAGAAATATCATAAAATCCTTTTTAAAATCAAACTAAGGTGCCTGACTACGCTCCAAACCGTGATTTTCAAAAAGCATATAAATTGATATATATATATATATATTTCGATATTTAGTGTCAGTTGAATTAGAATAATAGATAGATAAAATTATTTTAAGAGTATTATTATCAAGAAAAATTATTTAAATTACATTTTTTTGGCAAAAAATGACGAAAATATAACATCTTTTCAAAGCATTCTCTTTATGAAAAATGCTTCTATAAGAATAATATTCTACCTATATGTAGCTAGGGCTTTTCCATCGGAGTTAAATTAAATTTTTTGAAATATATAATTAATAGTGGATTCATTTATATTTTATTATACCAGAGTAGAAAAAGTCTAACAGAAAACACACCCCCGTTTTATTATTTCAATTGATTGTAACTCTGAAAATAATGTGAATTTTTTTAAACTTTAAATTCAGCCTCCATTAGAGAAGTTCTAGCTATATGTAGGCAAAATATTATTATAAAAGAATTTCTTGTAAAAGAAGGTTTTCAAAATATGTCATTCTTCCTTTTGTTTCGCAAAAATTCGTGGAACAATTTAATATGTATATTACAACTCAACTGACACTAAAAATTAAAAAAAAAATTCATTTATTCGCTGCTTTAAAATGACGTTACTAAACGTAGTGACCTTAAAAATTTCGAAATTTTCCGAAATTCCAATCAGTTTTTTAAAAGTCTTTTTTATATATTTGACAATTATATCAGTTCCTGAAATATCAACGATTCACGAGAAACTCATAGTTGAAAATTTCTTAACAAATCTGACGCAAACTTCCCATTTATATAAAAAAAATTTTTTAAATTTTTTTTCTGCACTTCATAAAATCACGATTTTCTCCCCAATACCTTTTCAATGAATTTGAATGCCCATTTTTTCATCATTTAGGATATGTGGGAGGAAGAGCAGAATCGGAGGATGCTCGAGGGGACAGCTGAGGGAGAAAGGTCCGCCCCCGCACGTGCCCAGCATCAGCGCCATCTGTCGTCATGACCCGGAAAGAGGGGACAGCCACCATCCGGGTCCTGTGTGTCCAAAGAAAAATACTACCTCCCGTGTGAAGACAATATCCAGGCACAAAAAAGAGTGAGAAAAAAGGAGCTTAATCCAGAAGAAAGAGAAGGATCTACGCATGTCATCATGCGGCACACATGGTGATGACATCTCAGAGGGTGACGATGGGCACTGTGTGAAATATGGAGGAATACCGGGAAGTAATGAACTTCCTTCGGTGGAGCGTTTATCATCGTAAAAACGTGATTTAGTGGCCGATGAAAGTCGAAGGTGGAATGAAAGTGCCTCATTTTGCAGCTCTTCGTTCGTCGGTATGAAATTTCTGAGCGAAGCCAAACTTTCAGCGAGAGAATATGTCTAATGAATCGGTTAAAAAACATTCAGGAACTTGAGTCTTGTTTTCAAGTTCTAATACATTTTTTATTTTTCTTAACACTTAAAGTTTGTTTTCTAAAAACATTTTCCGAATTTTTTCAATGAAAATTTCTTTTTTAACTATTGATACAACTTAAAGGGATTGTAACTTGACAATATTTTGTGTTAAGGAAAAGGTGGTATGCACATTTAAAAACAAAAAAAGTTGCATTTTTACACATCGCTCAAAAAATCATGGCTCGAAGATTAATACGTAGTATATCTTTCTATATTTATATATATATATATATCGGCTGTATTGGCAAATTTGTTTCTGTGTTGTTGACATAAAATGAATTTTATAGATAACTGTAAAGGCCAAAAATGACACAAAGTTTTTCACATAATATTTGTGAAAAAACATTAAAACATCAAAATTATTGAAATGTCATTTTTTTTCTAAATTATTATTTATGTCTTACTATTAATTCTTTTTGTAGTTCTTAATATTTGCATAGTTAATTTACGAAAAAATTGCTTTGATTAGTTTTAAATCGAATTTAAAATTAATGAATTCAACAGATTTTAAAAAATACACATTTTTCCTAAAAAATAGACATGTTAATAGGAATTGATTTTGCAATAGTTATTTTTTTTTATTAAAAAATGCACCACCAGTAGCGTTTTTTATACCAATTTTGTTTATGTGGTAAGCTTTGATAGCCCCCCCCCCCAAAAACAAATGAATCTGCTTTAATTGTTGAATAAAATACTCTTGTTTAATTTTAATTGAAACTTGCGAATTTAGGATACTTGAATAAAAGTTTATTAAACTAAAAGTAATCACGTAATATATATATATATATATATACACGTGTGTGTGTATCTATTTGTATGTACTTTTAATCAAAATAAAAATTCAAGTTAGGTTCAAGAAATTGGCGAATCACATATTATAGAAAAAAGTGATTTTTGAAGAAGCAAACTTCCTATAGAGTTACAGCAAATAAAAAGAAACATTTGCATTGTAATTATCTTATTTTTAAAAAAAAAAAAGATTTCAAATATCGTTTGCATTAGTTAACTGAATTAGTTAATTTGTATTAGTAAATCACACTTGAAGATAAGAATAATTTGTTTGCTGAGTAAAGTTTGCTTAACTTTTATGTATGATCTTTCCTTTTGAAGCATTAGTCCTAAAATTAAACTCAAGCCTCTACATTTCTATTCGTTTTCTCAAACTGGAAATATAAAGCTGAGCTAAAATTACTTAATGAAGTTTCAAATAAGTAAATAAATAAAAGCTCATTACAGATTCTTAAAAAGCTTCTTGCTGTCTATTTCTATGTTTATGTACTTAATAGCTCCTTTGGATTTTTTAAAAAGATTAAGCTGCTCGAAGTTGTTATCCAAATGACAGTAAACAAAATTTCACCAGTTGCTATGGTGATTAAGCTTCTTAAAGGCAGGATTATAAATGAGAGTAGTCTGGAAGTTTGTGTAGGTTGCACTATGGTCGGCAATTAGAGATTAAAGAATCGTCCTCATGGAATATACAAATTTAAAGTACATTAATTACTAAATAGTTTATCAATTTTTTACGAATTTCTCTTTGCTTGCTTCTATTCTTCTTTATTTAGTCAACAGGTTTTACTTTCAAATAAGATAAAATAGCACCATACTCAGAATTTTCAGAACATGCTACATAGAAAATATATAACAAATAAAAAATAAAAGCAACACGGGGGCTTGTAAAAATAGTCGCAGTTAAATATATATATATTTCCTTTAAATTTCATTTTCAGAAACTATCACTGTTGTGAATTATGGACCAGGGGGTCTGAGGGGGGAGCGTAGTTGACACCACCCTCAGACCCCACGTGGTTTATCTCGATAGAAACCATATGTAAGGGATTCTGTCTCAGTTGAATCTTGAACTGGGCTTCAGCATAACTAGATGTGCAGTTGTTTACTCGTATATTTTAAATCGGACTCTTTTTCTTGGCTCTGGCGTACCAGGTGCCGTTGTTTACTAGGATTTTTATCTCGAATATTAGAATGTATTCTTTCAGTAATTCAGTCTAATAATTTGTAAAAGATTGTTACGTTTATCGTTGAAAGTTATTGTTACCAATAAATCCAGGAAAAAGACAATTCTAGGACTCCAGATTATTATTATTTTATAACACACCACACACACGCTACAGTATTTATTACAATCACTGCTTGTTTAGTAGGGTAGATTAAATTTTTCGCCCATAATTTAAAAACCTACCTATGCGGAAAAGATGCTCTCTGGTATATAGATGAAGGGAAAACAAAATTAATTTATATGTTAAATACTACCACAAAAGGAAGGAAGCTTAGGTATTCGACCTTTCTTTAAGTAAAAAATCAAAATAATTTTTACTAATGAAAAATAGGCATTTTAGTATTTTTTTAACATGTATTGCGATGAGAAGACATCTACTAAACAGTTACAAGAAAAAAAAAACATCAGGTAAATTAATTAGTTTTATTAGTATTAAATTTTATTGAAAAGAAATCCTACTGTCGAAATTATAGTGCATTATAAAACGGGAAGCGGATAAAAGCTTGGATCGGGCTGATACGACGAAGGGAGGAAAAGAGCTTTTGTTACGAAATGTTACAATGTACTATTTGCTACTCAGCACGCACATGTCAATAATCATTCCTTTTGGTTATTAATATTGCAGAAAAATAACTTTGTTTTGAGTTTAAAATCACTCAATTAAAATTTAATCTGTTCCCATTCTTTTTTTTGGAAAATTTAACCCCTTTGTGACAATAATATTTTTATTCTTAACTCCATATTACAAAACATCTTTTCCGCAAAGGAAGATTCCGAATTCTTATAGTTTATATAACCGCTATCCACCCTATTGTATAACAAACATATTACGTTTAAATTATTTATTGCACTAAGTGAAGAGCAAGATATCAGCTAAAAATGCAGTAAAGGAGTAAGTATATATTTTTCCTGGAGTGTAAGACCTCACCGAGAGAAGCCTTAGATGTAAAAGTATTTTCTCAGCAAGGTAAGTCTTATGACGGGAAAGCCGACTGTTCTAGTTTCCCCCCAACTCTATTTTAAATCCTTTTTCAAAACATCTGTCACAGAGACGATTGTCTTGTCAACGTCATTTGTCATGAAGGGGGGTTGATAAATGTTACGGAAAAGTGACGAGATTCAGTAAAACCAGAAGTTTCTGGAAGTGTGACAGTACGATAATTCGACAAAAAACACACCCGTGGAAAAAAAAGGATGTAAGCAGACCACCCAGGTCTCGAATAAAAAGTAACGATTTTTTTAAAAAAAATACTTAAAGAAATTTGTATATTATTTTAATATTTTAAAATTCTTCAAATACTACATTTATATTCTAACAAGTTTAATGTTTACCATACAAATTAATAGTAATCCATAAGAGGGAAAACTTTAACTAAATTATCCGACTACATAAAAAAGACCCTAAAATATATTTCAAGATTAATTTTTTTCATTAATATTATTGTCATTACGCTTAAAATTTTAATTTCACAGAATTTATAAATGGTTTCTGTATTATATATGTATATTATAAATTTATAGGAAAAAAGATTATTAATTATTATTATTGTTCGAGAGAAAGAGAAAAGGGGAGCATAAATTTCAGCTTAAAAATTCTGAAGTAGAATTTTTTAGCAAGTAAAAAGAGTATTCCATCTCTGCAACAGCATTAACATTTTAATGTAAAATGTAAAAATCTGCTAAGTATTGTAAAAAACTTTCTGATTCAATTAATACCCCTATTGGCTATAAATATTTGAAATTTATTTTTTAATCTTTATAACAATCATTCTTTTAAGATTATCATTAACGATTCCAATTTACATGTCTGTAGAAATAGCTGAAAAAATGTAAAATTGAAATTTATATAATTGACATTATAATAAACCTTTTCAACTGTCAATCTTCATTTCAAAAAGCAGTACAGAAATACCTCGACTTACGCGAATTCGGAGTTACGCGATTTTCAAATCTTTATCATTATTATTATCACTGAAATTCAGACAGAATTAGTGCCAGAGCCTGTTGAAATTGGTAATTTGATTGAAGAAATTGTCGATTTAGCCAGACAAATAAGTACATTTAAAAGTGGCTAGTAATGTCGTTCAAGAACTGCAGGATTTCCACAATCAGGAGCTAACGATTGATGAGCTCATAGAAATGCATGAGATAAGAACAAGACATTGAAGACCCAGTTCGGTCAGAAGATAGAATGCCTCAGTTTAATTGAAAAAAGGTTACAAATTTCAGAAAATACAGACTCCAACGAAGAACATATTTTTCAGCAAAACAAGGAATAAAAAAATTATTGGCATGTGCTGCGAGGAAATCTTGCGGGAGAAAAAAATATTTTAGTAGAGAGACTACTGTTTAGTTTTTTATTTATTTATTTATTTTTTGAAACCTTCTACCATCAAAATAACTTAGATAACCCAAATACAAAATCGCAAACCAAAGATTTTATTGAACATTTTTTTTCTAAGTTATTATTTTCTTTCGTCTCCGGTCCCAACTAAAAACAATTTATATGTATTTACACTAGCTGCATGGCCCGGCGTTGCACGGGCTTTTACCGAGTGTATAACTTAATACCCATGTTAATTTCCTCATTCCCTTCCGGCACCAGCACTTTTGTGTGGGTGTGTACGCGTACGATGTGAGTGCTTTCCCTCTTGAGTCCATGTCATGGCTTTCTCGTTTAACATTTTCCCTTCTCTTCACAAAATAAGCACTTACAATATTCTTTTTCGAAACTACTTTGACTTCTTTGTTTCTTTCCTCTCCGCTTAGCCCGGCGTTGCACGGGCTTTTACCGAGTGAATAACTTAATCCTCATTAGAAAATTTCCTGTTTCCCTCAGGACGATAGCACTTATATGTGTGTGTGTACGCGCGCGAAGTGAGTGATTTCTATAACTATATCATTAAAATTCTTTTTTTCGAAATTTGTTCACTTCTTTTCATTGCGAAAAAGGTTTCCTTCCCCTCCATTTAACCCGGCGTTGCACGGACATATTTGAATGCATAACACATTGCCATTTATAGAAATTCCCTTCCCTTATCAGGGTCAAAACTTCCTGGTGTGTATGTGATTTCTAAATTAACGTCATTACAGTTCCCTTTTTCGAAATTTCCTCCACATCTTTCCGATGTCAGACAAGTTCTTTTTTTCTCTCTATAGCCTGGCGTTACAGCGACCTTTTTAGTATAGAACTATTTCCCCTCTCCTCCTCCCCAGAAAAAGATTTATCTTCAAATTTTGATCAATGGCTTGTATAAAATAATACGCATTTAATTAAAAAATTATTAATTTTTAACAAGGAAAAGGAAGGCATTCTAATGCTAAGAACCCTCACCCCTCCCGAAAAATTTCTTATATCATTTTTTAATAATAGTCAGTTTCCAAGCATGTACAGTAATAAAACAAATCTCAGATTTTCATTAATCAATCAATCTTTACTTACAGTTAGCTTGAAAATGCCTTGAAAATGTATTTTTTATCCAAAATAATAGACGATGTTATTTTTTATTTAGAAATATTTAATTTAGTGATGAAATAAGGGAAATGCCCTTTGGTTTTAAAAAATTATATTAATTAAAATCCATTATCTATATAAATAATGAATAAGAAGAATATTACAGATAGCTATTGAAACAGTTGCTTTTTTCTGAAAGTTTGAATGTTTGATTAAACATATAAAATTGTAAAAAAACCCCACATTAATAGGGAAAGCCTAGATATAAGTTTAAATTCACCGAAAAAACATTTTAGCGCGTTTTATATTAATTCTATAGTTTTTCATTCCACTGTGTTTAGTAAATTATTTAAACACGTTTCTGACAGGGAAAAAAAAGTATATTATACAAAACTAAGATATTCATTATTGTAACAATATACATGAGAAATCTTACTCCGACTTACGCGAATTCAACTTACGCGGTTATCACTCATTTCTACCTATCGCATACAGTTCGGGGGTATTACTGTATTGTGCCTTCAGATTCTTGAATGCAATTCACTTTCTTTTCAATCTTTTTAATTGTAAACACTTCAAAATTTCACATTTTAAATTATCATTCATCACTGAGTGATTTACACGCGCTTTTCCATGTGTGTTCAACACGTGGAAGCCCGCAACAAAAAAGAGCGCGTCACCTGACAGTGGAAGAGAGAGAGAGAGAATTCCGCCAACTGCTTGCTACTTTATCTCACCTTGCTCAAGGTGACCCTTCCGTCAATAAGGGATTAATACAGAGTTTCCTTCTCCTCCCCGTACGTCTTGTTTGTTTTCGAATTGTCAATCATCGTTTGTCGGAGGCGAGTAGTGCGCAGTTAGAGCTATGTAACGGAATGACTTTTCTACAAACTGCACCTGACTATTTGGATACACTCAAAAAGAGATGATATAATGTATGAAGAATTTATATGCAATGTTTTATTTGTCAGTACTTTATCAATTTAGGATATTTTCATAAATAAATAAAGAAATAAAGCAATAATGCAATCTTTTTTGCATACTACTTAGGCAATACCATTTTTTTAAAAATTTTATTATGACACTATATAACTATTTTTCTTTCTAAAATGGTATATATATAATGCAGCCTGTTTCAATATTTTCGAGCCTTAGGGCATCCGACTGACTACTTTCGGAACAATGGTTTTGAAAAAGCGTAAAAATTAACATTCTTTTTTTTAAGTGCCCCCTGAGTTAGAATATACATATAAAATTGTTTTAAATCATTATTAAAAAAAATTAAAGATGCATTTTTTTGGCAAAAAAGGAAGAAAAACTGACATTTGTTTTCAATATATTCTCATTTTATGGAAAATAATTGCCTATATATAGCTTAGACTTCTCTACCGAGCCGGGTTTAATATTTTAGAATAATTCAAATTATTTTCAGAGTTATTATCAATCAAAATAAAAACTGATGTTTCCTGTTACAATTTATAATCTGGTATAGTAAAAATTTTAACAGCCCCTTCTAAATTATACAATTTAAAAATCCTAATTCAGGTCCTTAAAAAAAATGTTAATTTTTTCTTACAAATTTTTATATAAATGTATGAAAAATCGTTTGAATTGTTCCAGTTTAAAACTTCTAATTTTTTTAAGAATACTGTTTTTCAGAAAATAGACTTAAAGATAAAAAAAAAATTATACATATGAAGCAATAATAAGTATATCAGGTATATATAAGCCAGACTTTTCGATAAATATCTTAATGTGTCTGCAAATATTCTTTTTTTTTTAAAAAAAATTTGGCAGCAAATATTTTAAAAAATGAATGTTTATAAGATTTCAATTTCCGGATTTCGAAATAGCAACTTTTGGTTATTTTTTAAAAAATTATCTCACATTAAAACGCTTATAATTCCGTTTCTACACTTTGTAGCTTCAAAAGGAAGGCAGTTTTAAAAATCTAAGTATTTTAACATTTTATTGAATAAAAAAAAAAAGAAAAGAAAATTCAATATTTTCTCCAAAATTAAAGTTTTTAACATAGTTGGACACCTTAGTTTTCAGTATATTACATTTGCGCGTTCTCCAATTATCTTTCAAGAGTTGAACGTTTAATTTTAAAATATAATTTATAGAAAATTAAGCATTTAATGTATTGTAGTGTATTTGCATTTCTTTTTCAATTTAATTCTGCACCACTCTATTTATGGTATTTTTAGGTTTAATACAAAATCTAATTTTTGTTTCCTGCAATTATTAGATTATCATCGACCTAACTGAATTAAAAACTTTTCATTTCCTCAGCAGCTACAGTTTCAACAAATTAGCTTCCGACTAAGATATGCCAAGAATATGTGAACTTCCCCTCTATATGGAATTCATGTTTTCTTCTTTCATTAGAATAGAAAATAAACAAATGTGCAAGTTAAATAGATAAAGTACAGCAAATTTTTAACAAAAATAATTTGAATGTATTTAAGTTATCGAAATGTATCAATTTTATTAGTATGTGAAGCAGAGGTTCTTTAACAAAGGCATTTTTCTAACACAATTAAACATTTAATCGTATTTAAATTTCCCTCGACCAGATTGTAAATTTAATATATAGCTCTATTCACTGGAAAAAATTATTTGAATCCCGCCCAATGATAACAAGTAAATAAAAGTTGATGACATGACCTGTACAACTTTTTTTGCTAACACGAACTTTCTCTCTCACTCTCCATTTCTTGGTGTGTCAAAGAATGATCAACAAGGGTGGTCTTTATTAAAGTAGCTAAATAGAGGGTGTAACATTGTTCACTTTTGACACAGTTGTTAGGCGTTTTAAGTTTCATTTATCGGTCAAGGCAAGCTCTGGATGCAATTCAAATGTTGCCATTATTTGAGGAGCGGATTAGTGTTAAACAGTTCCACATCTTAAATGAATTCTGAAATAATTCTTTTCTTCTATATATTATTTGACATGTGAGAGTACAACTACATTTTAAAATTTGATTAATGAGTGCTATTGAGAGGACATGATTTTTTTTTAGGATAAATTTCCTGACTAACAAGAAAAGTATTTCAAGTGGCTGACATGTTCTGACCTTCTGTAAAATAAGTGTCATGCAAAGGTTTTGAAATGAAATATCATCAAAAGAATAAAAAGATTTAACATGCAAGCTATTTCATAAGCAATGTTTTTCTGATCTGATAAGAAGTATTAAGAAATATTTGAGATGTGTTATGAGGAAAGTATGGCACAAGAAAATAAGTCTTCTGAATGTTTTAAAAAGCTCTACCACTTGAGTTTATTTTTTACTCTGTTATAATTTTTTAAATGCGATTAAGTATATACATTAATGGATGAATTTAAATACAATCTTTATTTGCTTTTTATTTCATTCTACCAGGCGTAGGAGAAACTTTAATTTTAAGAGCAACAGCTCTCATTCACAATGCATAAAGTTAAAACAAGCCATTCTATATCGAGTAGAGGTTACTTTTCCATCTGTATGTTCCTCTGTTAATATGCTATACCAGGGGTAAACATTAAGTCGATCGGGATCGACCGGTGGACCGCCGAGACATTTTGGGGTGACCGCCTTTATTAATACCTAAGATGTGCGTACTGAAAAAACTTATTTCAGGAGCACCGATGCCAATTAATCTGGAGACAGGGTAGACCGCAACACCTTGAAAAAGTTAGAAGTAGCCCGTACCCCCAGGAAAAGTCTACCCACCCCTGTGCTATACTATACTTACACATATATATTAAACCGAAATAAGAGCTTATATGTGTATGTGTCGCATACTCCAATAAACTTTCCATATTTTAGTAAAATTTTAAGGTATATAATTTATTTTAGAAGTAGCGATATTTTTTCTTATGTTCTCTCTCTTGCACGCATACTATTTTGGCCCACATAATTATCCATATTCACTTTCAAAACCAATGTGAATATCTTCGAAGTCTTTTGAAACACATGAGCAACAACAACACCAAAATTGGATTGAAAACATTCTTAAATTGAAAAAAAGAACAAATTTCAGAATGAGCAGTAAAAGTGTTTGGAACTCACCCGTTAGTGACAGGGGCAGCTGTGAGGAAGGCGGGCAGCTCGGACAGGTCTTCCTGGTGGTCGTAGACCAGTGTCTCGACCATGGAGCCCTTTGAACTTCCGAAGGACACCCTGATGAAGAAAAAGAATAGTTAAATACAGTATTCATTTAGCACTATGATTTTATGATTTTCTCGTAGAATGTCATAAAACATTTTGAATTTATGTTGTTCAAGTAATATAGCCTTGGATGTCAATATGGATATATAAAGAAATACTATATATATATATATATATAAGTTAACCAGCTATAATGAGTACATTTCGAAGAACAATGAAGTTCATGCTAAAAATAAGAATGAATCTTCAAATTAGGTATTTTCTCTCGCATATAGTAAGAAAATCCGAAGTATTGAATTTCATATTTCAAAACAAAACAGATTTAAGTATTCATATTTTCAATTTTATAAATAAAGCAAAAAAAACAAAAAAAAAAAAAAAACCCATTACTAGTTCGTATATATTTGTCATTTTTTAAACATTAATTCATTTCTTATTCTGCTAAAGACTTCTCTTACAAGCATTGAAACGTGTTTTAAGTTTTATGCAGAATATGAATAAGGCTAATTTAATTTAACTCATAACTTTTTTTGTTTGCTGTTTTATCTGTAAACTTTCCCACAAACTCTTTCATACATAATGGAACTTATACAAGAATATAGTCCATAAATGAATAAAATTGCTTGAACTCTCTCAAGCTAAGTTATGCAAATTATCCTTTGTTATGAATGTTTTTATTGAGCATTTTTGTTAGATCGTACGATTGTCTAAGAGTTAAACACAAAAATTCTTACGTACTTAAAATTTTATTCAGTATAGCTTATTTGATATTTATAGTCATACTTTAACCTAATGATCTGTTTAAGAAAGCAACGAAAATAAGCCCTTTTTTTTTGGGAAAAATTATGATATATCAGATAAACAACAACTAGTAAGTCCAGAAAAAATTAATTATATATAAATGGGAGGATATTTTTTTATTAAGATTTAACAAGCAAATTTAATGTGTTGTTCAAAACAAAATCTACAACACAAGGATCAAAGTTCCACAAACATCTCAAAAACTGGTCATTTTTAACACTTTTTGAACACTTTAAACAATTTTCAATTTATAAGAGTGGTGAAGTTCTTGTTTTTAGAATTCCGTTTACATCTCGCAGCGGTAACATGTTGTAATGGGCCTATCCGCGAGCCTCCTACTAGTCCTCTTGGGAAAAACTATTTCTTTTGAATATTGTTCTACTGAAAGCTTTCTCCCGAAGAAGACACGGCTTATGAAAATAAAGGATGATATTTAAGCATTAACTTTTAGGCACGAGGAATTAGTAGTTAGGAATTAGAAGTTAGCAATTAGCGGAAAGTAACTGTGGGCTAGTTTAGAGTCGCTCGACGACTAATTGTTGAACAATTAAAGATTATTAATTGACGATTTAGTTAATAAGTTGGATTAGATTAATATCGACTATAAGTCGAATAGCTGAGAACGGAATTACGATTATTCAGAACGTATATTACCAAAATGTTCCAAGAGTAAGTGATTTAAATCTTAGTTAAATATTAAATATCTCTTCTACTACCCTTTTGCTGCTAGACTTAATAAAAGATGCATTTCCTATCCTAAGTTGTTAGAATTTATTAATAGAATAATAAAATATGGTTGTTCTGATTATGGCTGATCTTTATTCTAAAACCCAAACACCGATGGACGTGAGAGGACAACCATCACAATGTTTAATTTACATTTTTACTGGTTTAAGTAAGGTCACAGATTACAAAGGGACAAAAAATTTCTACGGTTAAGTTTATATATATATATATATTCGAAATCATCACTTTATTTTAAAATTCACTGACAGCGACATGTAATTTATTTTAAAATTCAAATACTTCAGATTTCAGAAATGCAAAACCTCATAAATTCTTGAGTTTTAAGTGTTCTCTGCATCAATGCACGACTGATCTAAAAACCGATTGCAACTGTCATTCAAAATTCGCAGGAACATAAATACACAATGGGCTCCTCAAATTTATAACCCCCACCTCCCACGCAACAGTTTCCAGCCACGTGCTTCCGAAACCGGAACGCTCGTTAAGGCCAATGGGGGCCCCTCTTGTTTACCCTGGGGTACACGGCCCCCTAGAATAAAAGAAACGGGGAGGGGGTGGCCTTGACAAAACGCTCCTTCATTAGCTCCATTGAAGAATGTCCAGATGCGTCTAAAGGGAATCCGCGAGGGGGTGGTACGAAAGGAGAGGGGTGCTTTAACTTTTTGTTTGAGCTAAAATTAAACTGCCATCCCACCCCCTCATGACTCAGATCGCTCGAGAGGGTGGGAGAGATTATTTAATTTTTTTATTCATCCTAAATCTTTCACAAAAACTCTAGACAGTATTAGGGATTTTTTTGAAGGGCAGTTACTTTTAAATATACGACCCGTAGGAGCTTTGTGACATTTTTTATTGAATGGTGAGCCAGCCATTAATATTCCTTTATTAAGACCCCAAATCGGCCCCATCAAAGTTATGCCACATTGCCTCATTTGTAATATGATGATGGTAGATCGCAATTATTGTTATATTCACTGTAGCAGAGAGAGTCTATGTTGCTTAAAAAATTATTGATTTAATAACTAGTTATAGAGACAACTATAGATATTTTAATTAAAAGTTGAACGTACTTTAACCATCCATAGTTGACACGTTATATTGTTAAAACTTTCACATCGTATTTTCGCAATCGTATATCTTCTTTAATATTCTCAGTACAAAGAAGATATACGATTGCGGAATTCGATTCTTCCGATTTCGAATTTCTTCGAATTAGCCGGCTGGGTGGCGTGGTTGGTTTGTCGCTGGCCTTCTACACCCAAGGTTGCAGGTTCGACCCTGGCCCAAGTCGGTGGGTTTTCTTGATGCAGAAAATCGACAGCGGCCATGTCGTATGATTATACGGCATGTGAAAGATCCTTAGAGTGTCTGTTTGGCTTGGATGCTCTCAGCAAAATTAAATCCTAGTACAAAGTTCGCATCGTCAAGAGCTCAGGTGCCTTCCTCTGTGGAGGAAACAGCGTCAAAATTGCTTGCTGTAATTGGTATCGCCTATATGGTGCAGCGCTAAAAAGTGGTACCAACTCCTTGGTACAACCTTTAAAACTTTGCAGTACTAGGTCTGCAAAGGTTTAAAATATCAATGCACAGCCCCATTGATAAAAAAAGAAAAAAAAATTCTTCGAATTTCGATTTTGATTGCGAACAACTGAATGCGAATCTTCAATTAGGATTCAATTTTTAATTAAAATATGTTTTTCTGCTCAAAAATTTAATTTTTTGAAATTTCTTTATGAGTCGATGGTTTTGAAGTTTTGTTGCAATAAAAATGAATACATTTAGATAATCCATAACAAACGTTTCTCGTTTTAATAGCCAAAAAAAACCACCTCTTCACATCATAATAGTTAAATAATGTTGATATAATCAAATAGTGTTTTTTTCCGTAACATGTTTTTCCTTTTTTTTTATTTTAAAAAGTTAAAAAAGTTATAAATAAAAAATTTGAAAAAACAATTTTTTAAGTTCTGCGTAGTATTGTAAATAAAAAAAATGTGTAAAAAATAAACTGTAAATTCATTAATACAAAACCGAGTAAAAAGAAGATGTGTCATTTCCCTTTTATTTAAAAACCGATAATATTTGATTTAACCTATCTAGCACCGTAAAAGCTTTTCAAAAATTCAATAATTTAAATTCAAGGTAAGATAGTACTTCATTCTATTTTATTAATGCAGCTGCATTTATAGCTTGTAGGAATGAGGAACATCCTCCGGAATAGCGATCATATGATACTTGAATATCAAAACTGTGACAAATACATAAAAATCTCACGTTCAAATGTTTGTCCAAAAGAAGAGTGTATTTAGATAATAATTTTGAATTCATTCTTTGATCTGTCGAAGACGAAGAATTTCTGGTGTTTAGCAAATATAAGTAATAATGAAAAGATGAAGAGAAATGGACTGTAATAAGTTATAAAATAAAAACAACATCGACAACATAATAGAGCATATAATGATTGTAAGTTAAAAGATACGAAGAAGAATATGTATGATCGCATCATAAAAGTAAACATAAAAGAATACAAATTTAATAGTCTACAGATTAGCATAGAAAGAATGTTTAAGCCCATTATCCGGAGATTTTACCATACAAAAGGAGTTCCTTGTATTGTTCAGAATAACTTAATGTTATGATGATAATTATCAAATTGTGAACTAGCTATTATTTTGTAATGTAATCATCACATGCAGAGTCTAATTCTTTACGATCGTATTGATTTCATTTTTACTTTTAGTATCTATTGAAACAATTTCTGAATTTTAAAATTAATAAATAAACAAGCTAGAAATGTTACATTCGTGTTTCAGAAAGGAAGCTTTTGCAATAAATGGAAATTATTGAATAGGAGACAGAAATTAACAAAATTCATAACTGAATTTTTCATCTTTCTTTTATCCTATTTTATATATATTTTAATAAAAAAGGGCAGCAACCAATTTGTATCATTTAAAACCTTTAAATACTATGTCCAATGTAACTAACCATGTATTTATGTCTAACATCACAAATTTGTGTCCAATATCACTTTTCTAATTACCCATAAGCATACAAAGGGGAAGGAGATAAGTTCAGAAAAAAGCCTTTTATTTTTAATTACAAAACAGAAGAAAAAAAATACCACATGAGTATTTTTTTTCAAATAAAATAATTCGGGTAATTTAAAAAACATATTAAATTTATAAAAAGAAATTTTAAAAAATTAAAAATTGTATTGCCATTTCATTACACTTGCGTACTACAGTTAGAATAGGAAATAACTTTGACTTCTCTTCGCTGTCTTCAACAATACAATTTCTAGCATCTCAGTAACGTAAAAAAAAATTTAAAAAAATTAAAAATAAACAAAAATATTTACTCATATGCAGTGAAAATCACTTAATACGAAACTGAGGGCACTCTAAAATATAATTCGTGTTAAAAGATGTTGCAAAAAAAAGGGGGGGGCCACATATATTTGACAAAATTAAGTTTATTCGAGTACATTTTATCAACATAGATATGTTCAAACATTTCTCTAATTTGGTCTCTTTTTTCAAATTACAGTTAGTAGTGTAGAATTAGCAATACCAAAATCTTTATAGATTTCCGTTTTCGTCTACTGTTTTTGATCAACAACCTTAAGAAGTTTCATCTTGACTTTAAGCGAAAAAGCAGTCTGTTCTGTTTGTCTTATTCCCTGAGCTCTTTGCCATTGTATAAAGTCTTCTAAAATAGAGGGGAAAACCCACGAAACAAACTCACTGATTTTTACTCATAC
Organism: Trichonephila clavata; assembly: GCA_019973975.1. NCBI lineage: Eukaryota > Metazoa > Arthropoda > Arachnida > Araneae > Nephilidae > Trichonephila > Trichonephila clavata. Next base: position 2,523 of record BMAO01006365.1, on the reverse strand, counting down.
TGCGATGTACTCACCACCGAATTCCAAAGCCAACTGATGAGATATGGGATGATTTTGTGTAACGTTTGTAGGGGTGGAGAGAGAGAGAGAGAGAGAAAGTAACTTCGATAAACAAAATCGGCTCGTGTTAGCTATTCCGAGGGAATTTCAAAGCCAATTTATCCTTCTTTCTACAAAACATGTGAAACTACCTCTCCTTCATTTCACACCCCTCTTAAATCTTGCCTGTACGGCTGGTATTTTCCGTATTTTGTTCATACCCAGAAGGGAAAATCTTTTCCTGTTATAATCGATTTTCGTTTTGTGTTAAGAGAAAAAAATGCATGAAAATACATGGTAGTTTGTCGGGATCGTAGTATTATTTCGTGTTAAAAGATATTTCTTCTTAAGCGTTTTCGTTAAACATATTTCACTGTGTAAGGAATTGACATTCCTTATTCCCTGTGACCCAGCTAGGTGTGTGGGAGGAACTAAATGATCAGACGACATGATGAACTCAAATTATTTATTTATCTCTATATTCAACACAGACACAAATAACACTATAATTAAGATACATTTGATCAATTAGAGGACGAAGGTGAGACAAGATAGCGTGGGGATAATATATACGATCATGCAAATCTATCCTTACGATAACTTATACGAAGCTTGTTTTACATTAGAAGTGCGCTAATAATTTAACTCTCTAACTTTTACTTGAAATAAGATCACAGTACCTGAACTCTTGCAAACCTTTAATCTTTTAGACGTGGCCTTAAACACTTCTCCAATAGTGGAACTAAGCACTTTCAGAATTTCCAACTTCTCGCATCGTACACTGTTTATGTATACGTACTACTGCCAGATTGCTAGTTTCTCAACTATTCACTTCACATCCAAGCTATCCTCCCTTCACTAACCTTCAATTCTCACTTCACTAACTCTTTAAAACTCACGAATACAGAATATATATATTAAACTTCATTTGCATAATCACGCTTTCTTTCCTCGGAGAAATTGGGTTGAAAGAATGATGGCCCAAAAGGAATCCCCAAGGAGTTTGTTGAAGGAACCGTATAGATCCGTCACAACTGTATTTACTAACTGTTAAAAGGTAAACTCCACAATTGTAAATTCGAGGTAATTTTTAAATCACGTAAAAACGAGTTAGTACTGTAATTGGACATTTAGTGTTTATGACAAAACAAACAATCTAAAGGAGATTCTTTTCATGTAAGCTTGTAATATCATTGCAGAAATGGATTAGGAAGTTATATACTGAGAGTGAGATTTGCTGCACTTTCGATTTATGAATCCGAGAGAGCGAAAGTTTCTATACGCCCTTTTCCCTCTCTGAGGATTTACTAAATAAATAAATGAAAACACTGCATGGAGCAGTCCCGAAAACTTAAGTTGATATGCTGTCACATCAATCATGTATAATTAAAATAGCTTTTATCTATCGGACAGAGTAAAATAATTATATTATTTTGTGGATATTTGATACAGAGGAGATTTCTCTCTTTCATTACAAATAGATCTATGAACTTTGCTTATTTCTTTTTATAAGTGTTTTATAATAATCGTATTTAATACATTCTTATAAAAAAGATCGCAAAAGAATCAAATTGCTATAATTTTAAAATAAAAAATTGAGGCAAATATTTTATTTATTTTTAGATTTGTCTTAGTATTTATTCCCTTTAATGTGTGTGTGATAGAGAATTTAGTCATCGTATTTTGGTTTTCTATAAAATATTAGCCCCGTACATTTACTAGAAGTTAAAATCTCCACATATTTTTTAACTTCTGATTTTTATGAGAATCTTATTAAATTCCGAATTATTAATTATGGTTTTAAAATTTACTATACTTCTCTCGAAAACTAGTACAGTTTATTTTATAAAATATTATAAATAATCTTTAAATTAAAGATTTTTTTAAAAGTGTAACTGTCTTGTTAATTATTTAAAAGACTTATAAATTTATACGTATTTAGATTTTGAAAATCTACTTACATCTATAGATATTAATGATATAATAAAGGCCCATTTACAAATTTGATTATTATGGTCTAAATAGTGTTAAAAAGTTCCAAATTATATACATAACACTTTCTTTAAAATTTGATTCTCAAAGAAAATTATATTAATTACAATGAAAATGTATCTAAACAAATCAAAGGCTTACCACAAGATGAACCTGTCAGTAACAGTTAAGTTAATTTACATGTACATTTTACGAAAAACAATAATTTGATAATAATGGTATTGAACTAGTTGAGACGATATTGACGATCTAAGTATTTTTAATAAAAATAGGTTATCGCCTAAGATAATACTTTTTAACCTACTTACTTAAATCTAATAGAAACTAATTATAACCAACTTTTTATAGAAGTAAGAACGTAAATCTCGGAAACATACACATTTTAAAATCTCTTGTAATAATTTTATTCACAATTGTAGCGTAAATACATGTCAATTTTGTTGCTCATGTGCTTGAATTTATATAGTTTTTCATTCAAGTGTGTAAAATTCA
>BMAO01006364.1:0-63479 GCA_019973975.1 Trichonephila clavata | reverse complement strand
AAAGCCGTCGTGTAGCTGAACAGTGCGACGTTAATATTCTCTCACTCTGCCAAGCCCTGTGGTGCGCCAAGTCAGTCGAACATTGTCCCTGCAAGAGTGAGTAAGTGAAAGCTATATTAACATCGCAATGTAAGGCAACGTAAGGGTTAATGACGGCGAGTCTCGTGTTTTTTGAATCCCGGTCAAGTGACGAGTACGACACGTGATCTGGCAGCCCCCTTTTCAACTACCATATCCCGTCAACGAAAGGACTTAGAACCTCGAACGTGTAATTAATGTGTGTCTCCCCTCCCTTCGGGTTTTTAGCGACACCAGGACTCTGCCTCCCTCATTCCAGCCACGAAGTTCGCGACCATAATCGCCAGATTACCGCAGTCACTTTATAGTGAGGAAGTTAAAAGTTATCGACTCTAGTGTCATTCTCGTCATTTAAACATAGTTCAAAATATGAGATTCATTCGCCAAAAAACTTCATTTGCTTTGTCGAGAATTCCAAATTTTTTGCTAATTTCTTATATAATATAATAAACAGATTACATTCAATTGTTTTATTATAAAAGAATCGAATACATAAGTGCGATATCAAATTCATGAATTAAAAAATTCAAAATAAAGAAGAAACATACATTTCAATAAGCATTAGACATTTCCTTATTTAATTTAATCACATGATCTTATTGAAACTTAACATTCAATTCAAAATTAATTAAGCAGAAAAAAATTTATAAAAATTTCCCAAAACATAAAGGATGTAAGAGAGAGAATTCTGCCTCTATAGATACAGAAGAATCCAACATTGAAACTCCTCGGGGCATTTTCCGTGTATAGTAACAGTTTCCGCGTTTGAAATAGTAATGAAACAAGTGACCCATCAATTATATCGTTTTCACGTGATTTTTTTCCTAAGTCGTACGATATAAATACTTGTTAATAATAAGTAACTCAAGATTCTGGTGTTCGGAATAACTAGAATATGTATTTGAATGTGATTTCTCGAAAAATATTGAGCGAAAAAATAAGGAAATGCTTCCAAATAAAAGCGCGCTTATGTGTACGTAAGACACACTTCATTCACTCGCACGTGGAAGTGGTAGCCATGTAGTGAACTCGTTGCCAGAGTGTCGCGGGTTCGAGTCCTGTGACATTGAAGACCCGTCGTGTAGAGGCAGTCGATGTACGTTATATATGTCGAGACTCAATGTCCTCCCGTTGGCGGGTGGTGTTAGGAAAGAAGAGAGGGGTACCAACTCAGGTGCTGTCCTTATCATTTGACCGAGGTTCATACCAGGTCCATCGCCAATAGCCCTCATGTTACTTTTTAATGCGACGTTAACTTAACTTTCACTCACTCACTCGTTTACACATATCACCAGCAACTTTTCTGTATTTATTATTCAATATTGCAAAAAGTTAAAGTAAACATCAACGTTTGAATAACGGAATGAGGCAACGAATCTTCGGGAGACTTGAAGCCGGACGATCTAAGCTGTTAATATCTAGAGACTTTAATGTAATACCAAACTTAAGGCGTGAAAGTGAAAGACAGTTTGATGGGACTGACCCGTAGAGAGAAGGTCTGGTCAAGGTTGTCCAAGAACCAAGATTATTAATGAAGACCGATATTTGATCAGACAATGATTCGCAGCAGGAATGTACGAGCTTCTCAGCTGTCATTTGAATTGCATACAGCAGGAGAAACTAAAGTTTCAAGTGTTACTTTTCCCCAGAAGGGTCTGACGAACAGGTCTGTGTGGTTACTCCTACTGTAATGTTCTAGCGTTATCAACTGATGAAACTTCAATGATGTTTAATTGTTTTTTACACACACAGAAATAGAACACTCACAGACACCAAAAATTTACACTTTTTACACGTTTTTAAACACTGAATCTTCTGAGCTCGTCGACACTTTTAGAGAGAGAAAAAATGAAATGAGCCAGGCTGGCCTCCAACACCTCTGCCTCCGACAGATACAAAACTATCACGCAAAGCTCTCTGATAGAGCTCACAGATTTCTCTCGGAGAGACAATCACTGCATTATCTCTTCATAAAGCTCATTGGTGGAGCTTACCACATTCTCTCGTTGCGAGACCAGTAATGGGAATACGAATCTCCACACTAAGCTCATGTGTGGAACTAAAAAACGACCTCTGTCGTCGAGAGGTAAACACCGAAACCCTGTCGTGGCACTCAGCGCAGGCGCAGTACCTCGTATCAGTTCGCGTTGCCACCTAGAGTTTCAGAACGGGTTTAGAGTTCGTTACACTACGCACAGGAAAACCCATTTCACTCGCTGTAAAGAGCATCAACATTGGAATAAATATCAGTGCAGTGCCTTTAGCTTAGTAGTCTAATGGTTATGGTCATCATTTCGTAACCGGTGTATCATGAGTTCGAGCACTGAAGACCCACTATATAGACGAGCTGATGAACGTTAAAATCTATCGTGGTCAAAACCCTGCGTTGGCCGGTGGGGTAATTTCAAGAGGGGGGCACCAAGTCAGATGTCGTCCTCGTCACTTGAACAAGATTAAAATTACGAGGTTCAGCTTTAATAGACTTCGTGTTGCTTTATAGAGTGTGACGTAAATTAACACACTCATTTGTTCACTTCGCTAGAGTCCTTGTATCTGCATTAAGGTGAGGCCGCGGTGGCCTAGTGGTCAAGGTATCGGATCATGGCTGGCATATCATGAGTTCGAGCTTAGTACCACTAAAGACCTGCTATGCAGGGGAGCGATACACGTTAAATCTGTCGAGAGCTCAAACGTCCTCCTGTTTGGTGTGGTAGTTAGGAGAAGGGTTGCCACTTGCCTCGTCACTTGACTATGGTTTAAAATGATGAGGTCCGTCGCTAAAAGCCCTCGTGTAGCTGGACAGTGTGACGTTAATATTCACTCTCTCACAGCTGCATTAAGGTATCCGACTACGTTCGGAACCGTGATTTTGCAAAAGCGTAGAGACGAATATTTTTTAAAAATATTAGTGTCACATGGATTAGAATATACAAGTATAAAACTGTTTCAAAAATATTATTACAATAAAATAACTATTTAAATGCGATATTTTGGTAAAAAATTTATGTGGAACTTCAAGGAAGTCTCCTTTCATGAAAAAGACTTCTATAATATAATAATAATTTGCTTATATATGGCTAAAACTTCTCCAGGGAGCCAGAACTAGAGTTTTTTGAAAAATTCTCATTATTTTCAAAGTTTGTTACCAATTAAAATAGTAATCGGTGATTTTTTTGTAAAAATTTCTCTGATGTATTAAAAAACGGATAAATTCGCTTTTAAGTTACATATTTTAAAATGCTAGTTCAGGCTCTGTATAGAGGTTTGAGCTGTACTTAGGTAAAGTATTGTTACGTTGATTGGGGTTCGGAGATTTTATGCAAATCAGTCGTAAAGAACAAGACTGTTCTTTAAGAGCGATGGAAATTTATTGTCGAGTAAACAATCCTTGAAATACAGGATTCAGCAGCAATATTCACAGAATAAATCTCAGAAGGTTATTCATACCTTCAACAACACTCGGGCACAATTATCAGTATCTAAAACACACGTATGTAAAAGATTATTCTCAATCACCGCTCATCCTATTAAACAGCCACGCTAATCAGTAATCACGGTTAAGCCAAGTCTACTAATCACTAGTCAAAACATACTAACTCAGTCTTGGCGACCGTCTCCGTATTTATAGTTCTCGGCGGATCCATTGAGAAATTAGTGGAGAAATCCTCTAAATTCCCGATCTTTGATGCAAGCATCAAAAATCTGTTCTTTTTTCTTCACTAACCACATAACCTTTTTTCTTATTTGAACCATCGATTTTAACCAAACCATTAAGGAAATTTTCCTGGATGGCTCATACTAATTTGATATTAGATCTTGTTTCTGTAGACCAAGGGTGTCAAACTCAGTGGCTAACTTGGGCCCAAACAAACAAGGTTTAATTTTAGGTGGGACGTAAAAAAATCAATATTCATAGAAATGTAAGTTTATTTCGAATAATACATATAATAAACATATATAAAAGAAAAGTTTAATGTTTACATCCTGACACGACATCTCTTTTATGCTACTATCTTTTATATTTCAAGAGAAAAATTATGATATTTATTAAATAATATTGTTAACCTATATACTGGCTGGCCACAAAAATGTTCATTGTAGGCCGCATGCTGCCCGCTTCCCACTAGTTTGACATTCCTGCTGTAGACGAACAAATTAATGATGCCACTGTTAACTTTTTCACATTTCTAATTACACATTGGCAATTGCATTACACACAGCGCAGCTAAGATACATTTATTATGCAGAGAAACAGATGATACATAACACAATAATTAATTCATTAAAAAATTAATCGGAAAGAGAAACCTTTGCTACCATCCCGATTAATAGTTTCCTCATCTATCTTTTCTTTTATTGTATACTGAAACACTCGCTTGTTGCAAAAGCACCCTGTTTCAATTTGACAGAAAAAAGTTGCAAAATTACTTACAAAAAGAAGATCCATACTAAAATAGAAACGTAACTATTTCTGTGATTTGCCGGCGACGTTGATCATTACGCGTTTGTACAACAGAAAACCATTCAATTAGAATACTTTTCAGCCTCTTTAATTTTCTATCCTTATAGGTAACAATAGTAGTCACAATAAATTTATTTCCTAATTTTATTTAACCCAATTTAACTTTCTAATTAGATTCTATGGTATTCTACTATTAACGCATTTTTTTTCTTCAATATTTTCTAGTGCTGTAGAGCGGGGGTCGGCAAACTTTTAGCTGTAGCGTGCCAAACCCCAATCTATCAATATCATTCAGCGTTCCACACTGTAGGACATATTTGTAACAATTCGATTTTCGCGATAATGCATGCAGCGTTAAGGAATAGAGGTCAATAATATAGATTTACAGTTTTATTATATAATAATTTTGCATCATTTAAAGTTATTTTTTTACATAAAAATAAATAGCATTAAGTATAACTATTTCTTCAGTAAAAATTTTAAAATTTAAATTTTACGTATATTATGCATTTTTAAAGATATTTGTTAAATTAAGAAATAGACATAAAAAACACTACTGGCCTTTAAAATTGCTACACCAAGAAGGCGACATGCGACAGACATGAAATTTTAACGACATAAAGAAGGTACTGTGATATATAAATAATTAGCTTTTCAGTTTCCATTCAGACAATGCAGGTGCCGCTAGTGACACCTACAATGTGTTTAAATGAGGAAATTGTTCAGCCGGTTTTCATAGACAAACTGCATTTGAACGCTGTCGCCTGGTGAAAAGTTATTGTGATGCCTTTATGTAAGAAGCAGCAATGCGTACCAGTACGTATCTGACTTTAATAAAGGTTGAATTGTTGCGTATCAGGATTGCGGTTTATCATATCACAGTATTGCTGCTCGCGTCAGTCGAGATCCAATGACTGTTATCAGAATAAGGAATTGATGGGTTCAAGACGGTAATACGGAACGTTCCGTGCTGGATCTCAACGGCAACCTTTCAGTAGCAGCCGAGAAGACAGGCATGTTATCCGCATGGCCTTAATAGTTCGGGCAGCCACGTCCCGAGCTTTGAGTCAAGAATTGAGGTCGTTTGCAAGACAACAAGTGTGTGCACGAAGAGTTCGATAACGTTTGCAGCATCATGGACTTTCAGCTCGGAGACCATGAATGCGGATACCCTTGAAGCTGCATCACAGGCATAAGCGTTTTCAATGGTTAGATCAACAACGAACCTGGGACCACAAATAGCAAGCCGTCATTTTTTCAGATGAATCTAGGTTCTGTTAAGAGCATCAAGATGGTCACACCCGTGTTTGGCGGCATCGTGGTAAACGCACATTGGCAGCGTGCATTCGTCATCGTCATACGGGCCTATAACCTGGCATGATGGTATAGGGTGCTATTGGATACGCTTCTCGGTCACCTCTTGTTGTCATTGACGACACTTTGAACAGTACACGTTATATTTTTCTGGTGTGTTACAACCCGTGTCTCTACCATTTATTTGATCCCTGCGAAAAACCCTACGTTTCAGCAAGATAATGCACGACCACATTTTGGCGGTAGTATACGGACCTTCCTTGATACGAAAAACGTTCGGCTGCACGATCCCAGATCTGTCACTAATAGAAAACGTCTGGTCCATGATTGCCGAGAGACTGGCTCGTCACCAGACGCCAGTTGCTTACGGTTGATGAGCTGCGGCATCTTGTTGAAGCTTATTACTGCCAGATGTGGTTGTTCTGGGTACTGATTTCTCAGGATTCATACACCAAAATTTCTTGAAAATTTATCACTTGTTATTTCTAGTATAATATATTTGTCCAATAAATATCATTTTGTTATCTGCATTTCTTCCTGGTATAGCAATTTTTTATGGCTAGTAGTGTATAAGTATTTCCCTTCCTTATGCTTAATTAAAAAGATAAATAAATATTTAAGCGAACTAGTGCCTGTGCACGGCTTTCCTTTCATATCGCAAAATCAGGGGTAAAATTCGCGATTGTGAGCATTCAGTTGTTGAGCAATTTCTCTGAGGATTCGAAACATTTTTCATGTGAGTAAAGATTTTTTTATTTATATATGTAGAATCAAAGCGGAAAGCAGAGAGAGTACATGCAATTTTCTCTCTTCAAACAATTAAATTTCTCCAGCAATGACATTCAATAACTTACAAAGTAGCTGTAAATTCATCTTTAGAGTTATCTTTCAAATTTTTTCGAATATCCCTAATTCTGAAGATGGTTTATCAAATAAGGTACATTACAAATTTATCAACTCTCATCCACTCAAAAATGCAGAAATTTGTAGAGTAGTGCAGAGTGCCACTGAGAATTGTACTGCACGCCACATGTGGCACGCGTGTCATTGGTTGCCGACCCCAGGCTCTAGAATTTCCCTCCTCTTTCTATAATTCTTTTGAGTTTTTTCATAGAATTTTATTTTCATATGCTGCCTTATCCGGTTTTTTGGCAACTTGGTTCCTATAGCTTAAAAATTTTCTTAACATTTTAAGAAGATATTTTCTTTTAATCTTCATGGAATTTTTTTTTGTATGTGTTACGGTTATAGAGAGAGAATGTGGAATCCATTATTTCATAAAATAACTAGGTATTTCATTAAATAACCTATACTTAATATAGTTTAATTGCAATGGTACAGCTTCAGTTAAAATATATAAAGTTATTGGATTCTGTGGATGTGGTCTAACCAGTTATTTTACAGAATAAAGACTGACAAATCGTTTATTTATTAAATATAGCGTGATTTACATTTCGATTTAAGCAGCATGTTTTTTCCTGCGCATGAGAATATTGTATATAATAATTTATATAATTATATGAGAGTTCCAAAAATTTGAATGTGTAAGAATAGCTACTTTTTTTCAGTTATTTTTATAACTGTAAAATTAATCTAGAAAAACAATTGTATTTTCAGTTTTTTTCTTTATCTATCCGAAAATGTTTTACAATATATATATTAATTATTTATCACTAGTTAATTCTAAGACATCGGAAAACAATAGACTTGATTTAATGTCAAATTATTCTTTTTTCTCTTTAACGATCTATTATTAATTAATTTCTAAAATACCTGGTTATGTGATAAAATAATAACACAGGTAAAGAGAGAAATTTTATTAATCTATTACACACTTCAACAAACTTGGTCAGGTATTCTATAAAATCCCTGCATTTTACACATTAATGGTAAAAGGTATAATGTATATAAATTATGTATTCCTTAAAATCCTTATTGAAACTTGTATAAATTACATAAACGGCTTACATGCATTGATATTCTTCTTTTTAATTCTTTATTTTACTATTTTCATGCATAAGACCGCATGATCATTTTTTATAATCAAGTTTATGCATCTTTCTTCCTGTGTTTCTTATTTTTCGCCTTATTACCTTCTTTCGCCCTTCACACGTGCCTAGTTTCTTCTTTTCATTGCTTTCTTATTATATTAATCATCTACTTTATAAACACAATTTGTATTTCGCCTTTAATTAACCTACCTCTACTGTGTGGAACAATCAATATAATTTTAGCATAATTATTATAATTAGTGTGTTTGTTGGATTAAATAACAAACCTTCACTCGAAAAATATTAATTAGCTCCAATGTGTATTTCTTTGTGAATTTCTTTATGTTTTTGATCATTCTGACACTTGTTTTTCCTCATCAAAGTGATCAAGTCAGTTTTGATGTGACTTGTTTGTTTGTCTGTCTATCTGTTTTATCGATTTTGTGAGTTAAAATTCTAAACATTCACTGTGCTTTTTAGTCTATAACTGTTTTTACGTATATTGTGGTCTTTTGTGTTTTGTTGTAAGTATAATAGGGTAGGTAGAAAATTTTTTTAAGGAATTCCACATCCTATCTTTCCGGAAAAGATATTCTCTGGTATATAGTGAAAGGAAAAAAATAAAATAAAAAATTAATTTTTTATTTGAAACCGTGTGGAGCGGTCACACGGGGTACAAAGCGATCTAAGGCTCACGAAATCTTTAATTCTGTGAAAGCCGTTTGTTTGTTACAAATGTCTTTATCAGTATCCTCCTATATGACAGTCTTCATGTAAATTAAAATTTATTTGTCACATATATCCCTCTTTTTCGGGAACAGAAAACGTTTTCTAACAATTTCAAGGTATTTGGGGTAATTAAATGTTCCCCGAGACCACTTTTGTTCCAAAATATTTTCTTTGAAAAGGCTATATTTTTTCCCATCGAACGCCTTAGTGGTTTTGATTGCTGTGTTGTATGACTCACTATGGTTTATAAATGTAAATGAGCAGAATATAAATGTAAATGAACGGAATATAAAGAAAGAAATGGATATCTGTGCGATCTCTTTTGGATGAAGTTGATGATCAAAAGCAAAAGTAGAACCTGATGAAATAATGGATATTAATCCTGATACGAAAGTAAATTTAAGAAAAGTGATGGGCACATGAAGCGTTTGAGTTGAGAAGAAAGTTTTCAAATGCTACCTAAAAAAATCCACCAAGAAAGATATAAATACACAGGAGCACACAAGACACACTGCGCCCTGTTAAAAAGACACAAGCGAGAAAAAGTTCCACATGCTATTTGTCGATCCTCAAAGGACAATAAAACTGAAATAACTTGAACAAAACATGACATTTTTGCCTTCAAATATTAATCCTTTAATGTTAATGAACAGTGTCTGGGATTTGTGTTCTTTATTAAGATCATGCACATTTGAAATGTTTAAGTTTAGTTTTATTGGGGTTTTTTTCTCAAACTATCAAAGAAAATTTAAAAAGTCCTCAAAATTTGATAAGTATATTTTCTCTTAGTTAAATTAACACTGGAATTACGATTTTTATAGTGTAAGATAAAAATAATTATAAAAAAAAGGTTGGGGTGACTCAGTCACACCGCGCGAACATTAACGTTAGTATTGAGTGTGCGCCTGCTTCCGGGTTAAGTATATTGTCACAAAAAGTGAAGTTTAGGTATTTGAGCCTCTTTATGGTAAAATGTCGAATTAATTTTTATCAAAGACTGTTTGTCTTTGATAAAAATTAATTCGACATTTTACCCTACAACATAGATGCTAGAAGAAAACAAATCAGGTACATTTAACAACTTATATACACTCATGTCCATAAATTAAGGATAATGAAGTTCAGGCAAAGAAAGAGACAGAAGCAAAAACAAATTTGACTTATTTATTAAACAAAGGGTAAAAGCAAAAAAGATGCTATATGTTTGACATAATTAATAAAAATTGCGATTTTTACTCCCTGGAGCAAATTTCAAAAAAGAACCTATTTACAAAAAACAGTATAACATGGTTAGTATGATGGTTAATACAGAGTATGTCTCCCGGACGATGCAATACAGGCCTTACAACGCCTGCGCAGCTGAGTATCAAATTATCAATCTGAACTTGGGGAATATTACACCACTCATCAAGCAATGTCCTCCGAAGTTCCAGTAGACAGGTCGGAGGGGGTTGACGGGCTGCAATTCGTCGGCCAAGCATATCCCACACATGCTCTATTGGATTCAAGTCCGGTGAGTATACTGGCCAATTCATACGGTGATATCCTCCGATTTAAGGCATTCGTTTACAATGTTTGCACGGTGAGGACGGGCGTTGTCATCTATAAACAGAAATTCAGCATCCATGGCGCCCCGAAGCAAACGTACATGTTGTTCCAGAATGACATCCCGATAGATGTGAATGTCATCGTTACACTCTGAACATGCAGGTCAGTTCTGGAACCAAGAATAATTCCTCCCCAAACGAGCCATCCTGCACCACCGTAACGCTGTCGTTTAATGGTGTTTGTTCTCTTGGTGGTAAAGGGTACCTGGCACTCTCCATATGAAAATCCGGCGAGAATGAGACTGCAAACTAAACCTGGACTCGCACACAAGAACATCACACAATACCACTGTTGCGGTGTCCACAATGCATGCTCTCTACTCCAGGTTAATCGCAGGCGACAGTGAGTTTCGGTAAGGGGAACACATCTGACAGGCCAACGAGCATATAGACCAAGGTGCCATAAGCGTCTGTACATGGTCTGCCTTGAAACTGTCGTACTGGTAGCTGAAGAGAGCTGACGAGAGAGGTCTGATTCTGTGCTCCGTCTGTTTCTTTTTCAGTAACTGCCAAATACCGTCCTCATTCGGTGTTGTAACTCGGAGACGACCTGTGCTGTAACATCTACTCACATTACCATCATCTTGGAATCGTTGCCAAAGCCTGTAGATGACACTCTGGGCGACTCCAAGTTCCTCGCATGCTTCCAGCTGGGTACGTCCACATTCCAGTCGTCCGATAATTCTACCACGTAAAAAATCATCCAAATGCTTCCTTTGTGTCATAACTATGCGGTTATTGCACTGAAAGGCTTTTAAAGCGCTTGTGAACAATTTTACTTCTTTGCCACCATTCCTTATATACCCCACTCTTACACTCTCGTCATTATGACGTACTATCCGCGCCATCTGGTGGTTTCCTGTAATTTGCATATTCTTCTTCAAGATGTGTGTGATAATTCTACAGGTGAAATTTTATTTTAGAGTTAATTTTTGTGTGATTCTGAATTATACTTAATTTATGCCATGAGTGTAGTATTACATATATTTTTTTTAAAAAAACACTCTGCTAAAAATTTACTGCACACTAAAGTGAAAGACGGAAAAAAGCTTGGATCGAACTGATTCGATGGTGCGGGAAAGAGAGCTGGGTTATGTAACGTTGCATTGTACATTGTACTACTCAGTACTTGCTTACCAGTAATTATCATTTTTTGTTTGATAAGACATACTTGAATCTATAATGATTTCAGTCAATTGATTTAAAAAATCTTGAAATTATGCAACTTTTGTTCCGAGGATTCGAAGAAATGCTGTAAGCCTTAGCTGACAAGCGAAATTCTCTTGGGTACAATAAAATTATAAAGTATGTCAGCAGAGAGAGGTATAGAAATTAGAAGAGGGAAGAGTATATAGCAAATTTTTCTACACTTTCTGACTCCAGATCAGAAGGTTGCGTGTTCAGATCACGTCCGGGTCACCACTATTTAGCCATCAACATATTTTGACTCAATAATGACCAAATTTCGTTTTGAGAATAAACATAACTTTTATTAAAGACATTAAACTTTAACAAGCATTTAGATTAGTTATACATAACAAACAAGGTTAAAATGTCAACGCGCGTTGGCGAGGAACTGCCAAACTGCTCGATCCCCCTTAGCAGACGGATGACTTAGATGACGTGTCTTGGTATAATCTGCATATGCAGAGTTGCCACATGATCTTTGCTCAGGATGAGAAATTCATCGCCAACAATTCTACGAGTAGCATACGAGTATTAGCTTTACTACTCTTTACTTTTTGGGTTTCAGAATCTTCTTTTAATTAACTCGTAACTTCCCTTTAAAAAAAACTCTCAATTAATTTCCAAAAGATTGCGAAAAGAGGAAAACATATACCGCAAAATCTGCGTATGATGCGCACCATACTTCAAACTCCTTTTTTAATTTTTACTCATCGGTATATTCGTCGTATAACGCTACTTTTTTACGAAGGAAAGAAATGTACGTGTGTAATTCTATTATGTTTTGAAGTCATTTATTAGAGGTATTATCCCAACTTTTGAAAAAATAGTATACATCTAGACTACTCAAACCTTTTAAGTTCTTTATAAGCATGTCATTTCTTTCAATAAACAGTATTACGATCTTTGGTAGAATTCAAATTTCTTTATACTCATCTCTTTTTATTATTTTTGAAGCTATCATTTTTTTGAAAATAATTATCTGGCATATAACGCTCACTCGTAATTTTTGATCTTATTTTTTGCGTTAAAAGTGCGCGTTTTACGCTGGATTTTGCGGTATATGTTTATTTATTTTTCATCTTCCGGTTATTATATTTGGGAACAAAATATACGTTGTGCAATTATAATATTAGTGGTTTAGGCAGAAAAACATTCTGACTTTAATGTTAGTATTTCTTTAAATTTCAAATCACAAAGTGTTTTTCAGATGAGCTAAGAATCGTGTAATTTAGAACAGACAATTTGCTCCACACTGTGCTCAAAAAGATATTAACCCTTTCCCTTGCTATTTTTTTTCTAGAAATGGTGTTTAAAATATTTTTGGGGACGAAATCGATTTAAGAAAAGGAATAAATTTAGCTTATTAGGTAAATTATTTCGCTTTCTAAGACGCCTTTGTTTTGTGGTAATTTGTTTAACACAACCCACTGTACGCTATTGACGGACATTTATATATCTTTTTGTTTCCTTTTACCTCTCCCCACATGAAAATTCTAAAATATCTTTTGTAAATGCGGCAAACGTCAGAAGGAGCAGTGAATTAGAAATATTTTATATTCTTAGATGATGCTGATGCTGAAGTTTGAAAAAATTCTACACATTATTTCTCATGAAATTTGTGGAAAAAAGAATCAGTACATAGAAAACACAACTTTATCAAACATGTTTGTAAACACAGTAAAATACGTTTAACGTGAAAAAGCTTAAAACGAAATATTGGTTAACACGAATAAATACAACTTTCCCGATTAAGCATTATGTATTTTCATGACTTTTTTCCCTCTTAACACGAAACGAAAATCGTTTAACATGAAAATATTTCTCTTCTGAGAATAAACCAAATACGGAAAACACCAACCAGATTGTACTGTCCTATTGTATTATCAGAATAATTCATTGCAGTAAATCCGGAGTGGGCATTAAGTCAATAACGATTGACCGGTGGACCGCTAAGACATTTTAGGATGACCGCCTGAAGACTAGCAGTTAGTAATTATAAACCGAAATATTTCAGATTGGCTGACAGGATGCTGACTAAGTCTTCTATTGACTGTAACTACAAGAACTAACTTAAAATGAATATGTTTTATTTTTAATGCATCTTGAATTGTTTGATAATTTTTGATATTATTATATTTGTGGCTATTGTCATTATGTTGGTGTCGGTGTTTTGCTTTATAGACGTAGTCTTAAAGGTGTAAGTTGTTTTTTACTACAGTTATGTAAGTAAATGCATATTAAGTATTTATTATTAAATTATAATAAATATTATAAACCTTTTTCATAGCACACCACACTTACGCCACTGGGTGGACCGCAACACCTAGAAAAAATTAGAAGTAGCCCGTACCCGGGAAAAGTTTGCCCACCCCAGCTGTAGATGATGGTAATGTGTGGACATCCCCAATTATGGCAGACAAAATCATTTTGGAGCTTGTTTAAAGCTCAAAAAAATAACATTGATGTAGGTTCCGATGATGAAAATGAAATAAATAATGCAGCTCTTGTTCCCATATCATACGAAATGAGAAACGCCATGAAAAGTATGCGCAGTTATTTAGACGAACATTCCAATGGTGAAATGAATAACAAAATGAATGATATCGAACTATTTGATGCTAAAAAATAACGCAAAGAAAAATATCAGATTACTTTTCCAAAACTCAATAAATGTTTTGTTTTTCAAAAAATTTGAAAATTTTGTTTTAAATCTCCTTAAGTTCTTGTGAATGTTTTTGTTTCATTGAATTTTATTAAAAACACGCATACAAACATATCTATGTAATAAAATGTACTCTAATAAACTTAATTTTGTTGAATGTATGTTTTTTTCTCTTTCTTTTTGGAATATCCTTTAACACGAAAAAAATATTTCAGTCCTTTCAATTTCGCTTTAAGTGGTTTTTAATGTACTACAATATGTAAAATGAATTGTAAATTAAGCAGATGATGACTGACAAAGATTGATGAATTTGATGGTAAGTATGTTCACCACGGCCTGATAAAGGGTTAACGTAAGTACATTAATTTTGGTTGACGTTTATCCAATAACTAGAACATTGAACTTTCTTTTTTTGTCAAAAGAAAAGAGAAGGCATATAGTCTTAAGTATTTACCAACTCTGTTTAAAATAATCAATCAAAGACTTAAAGTACCTTTCCAGACATAACTATCAATTCAGTGTACTTTATTGAACTTTAAAGTAAACAATTTATGCCAACCTTAAAAGACCCTAAGCTGATGGGTGAGAGAAAGGCGAGCAAATATAAAGAACTGTTCTCTAATAACGGGTGATTCTTAAACAAGCTGAAACACAGTCATCAAGTATTTTTCCGCTTGACAGCCCTCGTCAACTGAGCAGAACCACCGCGAGCGGAAAGCATGCGTATCGTTTTCGAAGGGTTCGCTCTGTTTTTGGAATATTCGAACGACACAGTTAATTCGATGGGAGAGAAACGTGTCGTTTTCTGAGAAAAATCAAAACAACACAATAAAAAAAGGAGCAATGGACAGAAGAAGTTCGATAAACTGGAGGATAGCCAGAGTTGACGTTTCTTTAAATTGACGTAATGACCCTTCTTTACGTAACTGATAGGTTTTCGGAAAAATGAGCGGGGAAAAAAGAATTTTTTTTTGTCGTAATCGGAAGATATCACTGCATCTTTTGATTTATCGTAGATTGACTGGGTTTTCTTTTTTTCCAAGTGTTTGAGTAAAACCAAATTTTTCTTGTAATGTAAATATTTGTAAAAGAAATATTTTAGATGCATTAAGGAAATAGTGATAAGAATTCTGTGTTTTAAAAATTTTAAGGATAGTTTAAACGATTTGTTCATTTCAGAAGGAGAATTTGTGCTACTCCACTTGTCGGATTAAGCATTAAATTTCCTGTGAATATAATATATAATTTGGTTTTCGCGAGTTGACAGAAAGTGAAGTAAGAGGTTAAGTCAAGTGAAGTAAAGTGAATGAAAGGAAGGGAGCAAGTGATTTGTTGACACGTTGTTGGTGACAAGATGAAGTTGATACGTTAGATGTGTGCAAGTAGGAGTGAACCTGAAGTTTGAGAATTAGTTAAAGATCGCAGAGCGTGGAGCCATCGTCAATTGAATAAGCCAAAGAGAGTGGCTGCAAAATCCAACGTAGGATCCGATGCATAAAAGCTTCAGGTACTGTGTTCTTAATTAAATAGAAGTTAGCTATTAGTGTGCGACGTAATTGTAATGGAGCGCATTTAAGCAACCTTAGATTCAGCTGAGGGTCTGTAATATTATCTCCGCATTAGAGTATCTCACCTCCGCACTCTACTATAATCCATATACCTTAATTATAATTGTATTGTGTCTGGTTGATATTTGTTAATAAGAATTAATAAATTAATTAGATTGGAAATAATGTCTGGGGATTAGTCTATTCCTCCTACACATCTAGCCGGGTTTACAAGTAGACAAGAGGGTTCGGATGTAAGGGGTAACCAGATGTTACCACAAATCTTACAAATTCTTAAGATTAGTAATAAACTTTTTATATAATTTTACATATGACAAGCCCATGGGGTCATTGGTAATTCTTAAACTTTTCCTTAATTTGGTATTGTTAAATTAATTATATAATACATTGTGTGTTACTGATACATTTATAAAAATATTAAATCAGTGTAAATGCGTATTTTATTTTTTATTACGTCAAAATGTTTTTTTTTCTTCCTTCAATTAATTAATAATATTTTTAAATGTTTTATTTTCGATTTTTTGATATTTTCGCGTTTTCCTCGTTGGGTTATCAAGTCTCCTTAGGGGGCGCATCCCACAGTTTGAGAAACGCTGCTATATGTGAACCCTTGGTCAAACGGCATGCATCGATGCGAGAGTCCAGTTCCTCTACCACACTATACTCAACATGGTACAGCGTTATTGACAGCACGTGTTATCTGAAAACTTGGGTCTTTTAAATGAGACCAAGCTTTCGTACCTCCTATGCAGTGCAATGTAGCAGAAAAGCATGAAAGGATACCACATACTGTCAATAATGATGGTAGTACCATGTTGAACGGAGTGTGACAGGAACTGGAGTATATGGCATTGATCATGTTACATATAACTGAGGTTCCACACCTAGAACACCTGTAAGATATATAAATAAAACTTGAATTGTTTCTGTATTATTTCATATGTTCTTTTTTACTGTATTCGTCTCGTTTTGTTTTACTATAGTGCTTCGAAACCTTGGATAAAATTTTGAATAACCCTGAAATATCAGGTTAACGAATAGAAATATTTGCACTTACTTCAGTGCTTCTCAAACTTTAAATATTTGCGACCCATTATTAGATCATAATTTCCCACCTTCCTTACAATAACAATACATTGAATTCAATAATACTATACTTCAACGCTAAAGGTACAATACGACTTTAACCTCTTAAGTCCCGCCGACGTATATAAACGTCTCGCTCACCCAAAGCGTTAAAATTGCCCCATACGTATATATACGTCTTTCCAGAATACGATCTTTTATGTGCACTGGTTTCCATAAAATTATTCCGAAGACTTTAGAATGCATAAAAGGACCTTGACAGTGTTTGAGTAGGACTTACTTATTTCAGAGGATTCGCCTATTTATTGCTTCCCCCCCCCTCAATACATCACATACGCGTGCCTGCGTGGAAAATAGTGGCATTGGGAAGCTAATCGCGTAACTTTTTATCTGCAGTTAAGGGAATAATTATAAACCATAAATATAACTTATGTTAATTTTGTATATAATTTTATATGTGACAAGCCCATGGGGTCACTGATGATTATTAAACTTGCTCTTATAGTATTGTTTAAATTAAGTATGAAATACACTGTGCAATACTGATACATTTACAAGTTTATTATTTCCGTGTAAATGTGTATTTTATTTTTTATGTCAGAATATATTTTGATTATATGCTTTCAGTAACATAATAATTTTTTAAATAATTATTTGTTTACGAGTTTTCAATATGCTCGCACCTCTCTCGTTGAGTTATCACTCCCCCCCCCCCCAGGGAGGCGCTCCCCACAGTTTGAGAAACGCTGACTTACGTATTGTGCTGTCGATGAATTCGGTCAAATCAAAAACGTCGCCAAATACCACAATATACTGCCAATAGTGGAAAACTGTTCCCGTGCATATGAAAGCATTATTATAGTGTTCGGGCATGCTCGAATATAATTTTTTTTATGTTTTGTATCATTCCCGCGCATGCTCAAATACAATTAAAATCACGTATGCTCGAAAATAATATTACTGTTTATAAATTGTGATATTCTTTTATTTTGTTGGGATAAAAAATAAGAATTTTGTGCCTATTTTCTGCTGGAGAGAAAGCAATGGAGTACTTCTAAAAATATATGATTTTATATGTCAGTACCTAAAAGAGATTAAGGGGTTTAGCAAAATGTTGAAAGAAGAAACATCGCGAACTTGCAGAATAGCATTTAGATTCGTATTCATCTGAATATCTGTGGGGTTGTCTACATTAATAAGACTCACTTTGTCATTGATAATAAAACTCATCAGTGATGTTTGAGGTTCTAACTTATACTGATGGTAACACACCAAAACTTAACGTGGTCGTTTTCTGAGGAAAATTTTTAGTCGTACGGCGAGCTGCTAGTCGCTCTCGGGGACATTTTCGGTACATTGCGTTTCCTTTTCTGGTGGCCTTTCATAGAAATTGAAGTTGAAGAGTTCCCTTCTTGTGTCATGGACCATTTTGATTTCCAAGAAGGAAGTGCTGCAGCTTAATGGAGATGCTGACTGATTTTCAAAATGATTTATCTATAAAATCGCTTTCTTCAAGTTCTGAAAATATTTAACACCTTGTTCCTAAAGAAAAATACCAAATTTTAATCCAAGTTTGTCTGAAAGGGAAGGAAATATTCAGCTCTATCTTCAGCATATCTGTGCGGGATTTCTTTTTTCAGTATTTAAATTCATTAAATATAAATACAGAAACTGTCAGCCACACGGGATTAAAAGATGACGTTTGCTTTTAAAAACTCAATAACTTGAATTTTGCATAGAAAGGTTTAAACAAACACCTGTAGCTTTGTGCAGCGAGAGACAGTATAGCAACTGAACATTCCACACAGATTGTATTATACTAAGGCATGTTGTCATCGCGCAAGAGATAAATACAGTCGATGAAGTTGGTAAAAGGCATGGCAGTAAAATTAAATATTTTACTCACAATACATATAAAATAGAAATTGTAAATAATAATAAGAATTGCATAGAAATTAAATATAACATATAAATGAACACACAAAGCACATTAATAATAAAAATACAGTTTGAATAATAATAAAAATATATAATGTGAATAATAGCAACAAAAAAAATACAATTCCATCCAAACAGAAACAGACTCACTGATAAACACTTGGGTAACTATATTCGAATGCACAGACATTACTTATTCTCACAACATTAAAAAAGTTATTGATGACAAAAAAAGTGTTCGATTCTTCTCACTAAAACTAATAAGTTGGTTAAAAAATAATCTGTTGTTACATTTATTATTTATAAATAACTAAACCTCAATTTCTTTCTTATGTATTATTCAATTTTAATTTCCTTTTATGATATAGTTTGATTCAAATTAATTTCATGTATTCAAAAATTAAGTTTATAGGCAAAAAGCAAATGTAAGATTTTTAAAGTTGTTGGTAGCTTACAGTAGGATTTAAAAACGGTCCGGTAGCTCAGAAGCTTCATAAGTTAGGCGATCGCTGTTCTAGAGTCAAAATAGAGGAAGATATAACAGAGATGGAAATTGATTCGATCTTTTTGCATCAAATATTGTGGTGGAAGGGTTTTGACGCAAATTTTGATGAACTGTAGTTCCAAGCATCTATCTGTAGATGAACAGAGATTCAAGCTGAGAAATTATTTGGCTCTGTTTCGGGCAGATTACTGCGGTCTCACTGTTAACGCCAGGTACTTTGTAGCGTCGCTACAAAACGTCGTTGTAGACGAATGTTTTTGGCATTAAACTCGAAACAGGTGATGTTTTCAGTCCAGCCACGTTTTCCATGCCTGTTTCCAATAAACATTCGTAGAAAGGCTATTGCATGTTAAATCTTTCAGTTCTCGAAATGGCGAGGAGAAAAAGATGCCAGCTTAAGTCTCGTCCTCATCATCTGAATTTAGCTCAAAATCATAAGACTTATTAGTTGTAGCGACTGGATTTCTTCATCGGACATAAATAGTAACATACATTTGGTTACTAAACATAAATAATGCTCCTTACAGATACACGAGAGCTATTGTCGCGAATTTTATACTTATTAGGCAAACAAAGATATAACATGGATCTCCTCTCTCTCCGAAATACCCCACCATTCCACATAAGGCTAAATTCTATTTAATATGTCACAATCACTATTATATTGTATGATCAATTTTTGAAAGAATCAGAATTCGAACTCATAGCCCCATTGGGATATATTCTAGCTACTTTAAGCAGAAAAAAATACCTTGAAAAATAAAGGAAGGATAAGCGTACAAAAATTTGGTCTCTACGTGTATCTAAATACTGCTCGTTTAACACGTTCGCTTATACTGATGCGCTGACGCAGTATAGTGCTACCTGGTATGACAGGGGCTCCTCTGGGACGACGATCGGCTGTTATAAGTAATATGCTTTACTGTAATTCGGCTTACTGACAGCGAATGTGTTAAAAAAATGGCATACCTTATGAATTTTCCACAATATAATATCTTATAAATTTTATATTCCTCCTTCTTTTCTTCCGCATTTTAGCAGTAGTTTTAGAAGTATACCTTTGCTCAAAAGTCTGCGATAATACTTCAAAATATAAGAGTATTGCACATGTACATTTCAAGTTTCTTTGCAAAAAAATAGGTGCGCATTATACAGTGAATATGCCTAAAAAAATTGCAGTTTAGAAGTATAGAGACATAAGCGTACGCTGGAATGTACATTGCATATGTATATATAGCCGAAAAGTGTTTAAAGTATTTTTATTAAATTTAATTTTTAGTGGAAATTTTTGTATTTAAAAAATAGATTATAAAAAATAAATATAATGACGAAAACACAATGTACAAAAAGAAGAAGAAACGAGATACAAAAAGTAAAATAAATGAAAAACAAAGAAAACAAAAGACATTAAACATTATGAAAATTATATATTTTCCTCAGGTTATATTCTCTAAAGAGGTTGTTTTGAATTAAATATAAATGTAGCTACAGACTGGTTTTTTTAAGTTCTCATAAAGGAATCATATTTTGCGTTTATCTATTTTAATATTCAGAGTTAGTCGAAATGTATAAAGATGTCTGATAAGGGTTTTTTAGTTCTTGACGTACCTAAAATGAAAACTATATTTTAAGTAAATAAATCGGCTTTTTAGCAAAAAACTAATAAAATTAAATAAAAATGCATATTATTCTAATAAAAACAACATCATCGCTCTATCATAGCATTTACATTTCTTTAAATTTTGTGGAAAAGAAGACATTTAACACAAACAAGAAATTAAAAATAATTTTTACATTTGTATGCAGCTCACTTTTGAACTTACTATTTATTCTCTGTCTTACCAATGTCATCTTTATAAAAAACATTATATAAAGTTTTTTTTTTTTTTTTGCTTTCTAAAAAATTGGAATGGAATTTTTACATTTTCTTAAATCTGATTAATGCTTTTTCTTTTTACAGAAAATAACCACAAAAAATTCAAAGCGTTTTTATTTTATTTTTAAATTAGAAGAGAAAACAATGTAAGAATTTTTCTTAGCACCACGCAGATTTAATTTTGTATTCAAGACTTTTAACAATTTCTTTTAGGCATTTTTCTTCTTTTTTTTTTTTTTTTTTTTTGTGAAAAGTTAATTTTTTGATTATATTTTTAAATGTAATATTTTTGATAAAATAAAATAGGAAATAAGAAAACTAATATAAAAAAACGCATAAGAAAAACTAATGTAAAACAACGCAATTTAGCTGACCTGGAAAAATGCAATCAAAGTAATAAGAAATAATATACATCGGATGACAAAATATTTTGATTCTGCACTTTTATTAATTTGTTGTTCTTTTTAAAGAAAAAAAAGTGAGAAAAGAGAGTTTGCATATATTTCTGATTAAAAATTAACACCTTGAAAACCTAAAGAATCTATAAAAATTATTCCTGAAAGAGAAATATGATAACTATTTGCTTATTCTTGTATATTATTTTCATTAAAATCTATTCTGGGGGAAAATATTACTTTTACTCATATTAACTTCAAAGATTTAATTAAACAATTTATATATGGTGCTTATTAGTGTAGATCGTGGTTATACGAAGAAAAAAAATATTATAAACAGAACTTACCCATGCTGAAAAAATGTTCTATGGCAGTGGTCTTCTCACACTGTTCCCCGGAACCCATGGGATCCACACCTGGGATTTCACGAGTAACTAGAAAATTCGAAAAGAAAATTATAAATTTCTATGCACGCTGGATTCACACGTTCTCTATGAATCTTATATAACCACAAGTATCTAAAGCTCATTCAAGCCGTTAAAACTAAAAATTCTACTTATACATAAACTTATTTCGTAATACTTTTTTAAAGTTTTATTATAATTTAATAACAAAATGTTTAAAGTTTTTTTCTTGATATGTAGTACCAACTATATTATGAATATTCTATTGTTTACTATCCCAGGTTCCAAAAAATAATTTTATACGTTTTTACAATGTTTTTCCAAACTAATTAGTTTTTAAATGAAAAAAGGCACATTTTTTTCATTCGTGGAAACACTCATAATGAAAGACAAGGGGGAAAATTCACCGACGTATCAAAGGATTCGACGCTAAAATCTAAATTTACGCAAGAACAGCTCCTAAATTTTCAAAATAAAAAAATCAAATTCATGCACATTACACAAGATTTCTCACACTTCCAAAAAAATCATCCAATCCATCAAAAGCTCTCCAAACACTCTCAAAACATTTTAAAGCCATCTAGAGTAAATTACATTCATGGACAAAAAAATTAGCGTACCAAGAAATAATTGCGGGATCGTAACGAAATTTGGCATGAATGTCGGAGAGATATGCAAATGATTAGAAATGCAGCGTGGTTGCTCACTACGTATAGCCGGTAGAGGGCATTTAACGTCATTCTTCGGGGAGTATAAAACAGGTAACCAAAGCTTGTTTGAGTGTGCTGAATCGCTTACAAAGGAAAGGCTGAGGTAGACATGCCATTCCGCCGTTTTTGAAGACAATATGAGCAGCTGTCGCAGTTTGAGAGGGGGAGAATCATCGGCATAATGGAAGCTAGCTGATAGGCGAGTAGCTCGTCAATCAGGCCACTCTGATTGTGTAGTGAGGAGGTGTTGGGACCAGTGGATCCGAGAGATGTCACTTACACGAAGACCAAGCTCAGGGCGCCCTCGACAGACCAGTCGTCGAGAACACCACCACATCATAAGAAATGCACGTGTACAGCCGACTGTTTCATCGGCCACCATCCAGGCACAGGTAGCATTTTCACTAGGGGTCCCTGTGTCTTCTCGAACCATACTAAGGCGCCCGGCTGAAGAATATTTGGGATCGCGGCGACCATTCCATGTGCAGCCCTTCACGCCCACCCCATCGACGCCTCCGTTTGGAGTGGTGCCACGCACGAGGAAACTGGACTGCAGCGAAATGGAACCAGGTCGTCTTTAGCGACGAATCCAGATTCAATCTCAGCAGTGGTGGCAATCGTGTTCGTGTGTGGAAACCCCGTGGTGAACGCCTCAATCCTGCCTTTGCTTTACAGCAACAACCGCTCCCAGAGCTGGTGTGATGGTATGGGGTGTCATTGCCTACAATACACAGTCACCCCTAGCATTCATCCGTGGCACCATGGCAGCCCAGCGGTATGTCCATGAGATCCTGCAACCACATGTGTTGCCATTCATGCAACGGCTCTCATGAGCCATTTTTCAACTAGACAATGCTCGGCCTCACACGGCAAGGGTGTCACAAGAATGTTTCAAGACACCATGCAGAATTGTATGCCTCAATGCCCGATCGTATCGCATCGTGCGATCGCGCTAGAGGGGGTTCAACAGGGTATTAAATTCTCCGATTTTTTTGAATTTTTCTCTGAAATGAATTATCCTTTTCTTTAATTTTCGAATCATTTACTTATATCAAAGTAAGACATTACGTATGTAAAATTTCGTTTAATTTTGACGACTCCTTCTCGGTGCACTAATTTTTTGTTCATGAGTGTATTTAAGTGAAAAAATTTTCTCAACTTAAATAAGTGCAAAAATCGAATACAGTAATACCACGAAATTACACGATACGTGGGACGGAGTGATAACCATGCAAGTCGAATTCGCGTAAGTCAGGGTATAATTTCGCATATAAATACATACAGAAGTTCGGTTTGAAGACGCAAGAAAATAATAATTTAGAAATGTTTAATAAATTCTTAGATAACACAAATACAAAATCGCAAGCCAAAATTACACTGCTGGCCACAGTAAATGCAACACCCTGAAGGAAGCCCGCAAATAGCATGAAATTTACAACATGCATTAGCGGAGCTGAGATATGCAAATGATTAGAATTTCAGCACAGACACACATCACGCACGCCTGTGGCGCCACCTCAAAGCTCTATTGAAGACTTGGAGATTTCGATGATTTCAAGTTCAGCAATTGTGTTTTTCTTGTGGTTTTTTCAAAAAACGATCAGTTGTGTCTCGTAGAAAACAGCGATCAGCTTTTGATCAAGTATCCGAGTTCGACAGAAGAAGGATAGTGGCCTACCGAGATTGGGGATTATCTTTCAGGGATATCGGTAGTCGTGTTGGACGAAACCAAACAACTGTAATGCGGATATGTGATCGTTGGGTGCAGGAGGGTACGACGGACCGACGTGGTCAATCGCATCCAACTTAGTGCACCACTTCACGTGAGGACAGGCAAGTTGTGCGCATGGCAGTGACAGATCGCTCAGTCACATCACGAACCATAGCACAGCACATTGAGTCTGTAACGCATCATTCAGTGTCTGCGCGTACCATTCGACGCCGTTTACAGCAGAGTGGTCTGTCCGCAAGACGTCCATTGCTTGGTCTACCCTTGACGCAAAATCACAGACGTCTCCGCCGCCAATGGTGCGATGAC
This sequence comes from Trichonephila clavata, assembly GCA_019973975.1. Classification (NCBI taxonomy): domain Eukaryota; kingdom Metazoa; phylum Arthropoda; class Arachnida; order Araneae; family Nephilidae; genus Trichonephila; species Trichonephila clavata. The sequence continues at coordinate 38,928 of BMAO01006364.1, read as the reverse complement.
AGAAGGATGTGGGCGGCAGAATGGAATGACGTTGTCTTTACTGACGAGTCACGCATCTGTCTGCAACACCACGATGGTCGGTTTCGAGTCTGGAGACACCGTGGAGAGAGGATGCTGAACAGCTGCGTTATGCACCGCCACACTGGTCCTGCACCGGGTATTTTGGTATAGGGCGGTATTGGATATCACTCTCGCATGCCTCTAGTACGCATTGCCGGTACTTTAAACAGCCAGCGCTACATCTCCGAGGTGTTGGAGCCAGTTGTCCTTCCTTACCTTCAGGGCTTGGCCACAGCCATATTTCAACAGGATAATGCGCGACCACACGTGGCACGCATTGTCCAAAGGTTCTTCGTCAATCACCAGATTGAATTGCTTCCCTGGCCGGCTCGCGCTCCGGATCTTTCGCCGATAGAAAACATGTGGTACATAGTCGCTCAACGATTGACCCAGATTACACCCCCAGCTGCCACACCAGATCAACTTTGGCAACGCGTGGAAGCTGCTTGGTCTGCTGTACCCCAAGAACACATCCAAGGTCTCTTTAAATCAATGCCGAGGCGTGTGGCAGCGGTGATCTCCAACAATGGCGGCTACTCTGGCTACTGATTCTGGCAGGAACCACACTTCACGGAAGTCTATAAATTTAATCATTTGATACTTAGTTAACATGTTATCTACAAAATAAATTTTGTTGCGCTTTCTCTTGTCTTTCTTGGTGTCGCATTTACGGTGGCCAGCAGTGTATTTTGATGTAGAAATTTTCATAAAAATATAACAAGTAGTCTGCCAGCTGAAAAAAAAATTTTTCCTCCCACAAAATTTCCTTGTAGCATGATTATAATTTTTTTATTCCTTGTTTTGTTTAAAAATTACGCTCTTCGTTGGAGTATGTATTTTCTAAAATTGGTAACCCTTTTTCAAATAAACTGAGACCTGTCAATTTACCAATCTTCATTCTATCTTCTGTTTGAGCAGGGTCTACGGACGCAAGTTTTTCAATTTCTTGCTCTTACTCATGCATTTCTAAGTGTTCATCAATTGTCAGCTTCCAATTTTGGGAGTCTCAGCAGTTCTTGAATGTCATCACTATCCATTTCTGAATTTTTTTGCCTGGCGAGATCGATAACTTTAATTTAATAAGCAATTTCATCGGACTCTGGCAAAAATTCCGCCACAGTTTTAATGATGGGAAAAAAAAAGGAAAACGAAGAATTGATGAGATTTGAAAATCGCGTAACTCCGAATTCATGTAAGTAGGAGTAGCGTAAGTCGAATAATTACTGTTTTAAAATAAATTAAATGCAGAATATTAAATGCGACTGCAGGTAATTTCAATTAGGCTAGACTTTGACAGTTTGTGCTAAAAAATACAAGCACGTATCCCAGTTACCAAATATACTGGATGAGTTTGTGACACTTGGATCACAATTTTTTTTTGTCGCCCATCCGGTATAGTGGTTAGCGACGCTGACTACTGTGCCGTAGGGCCTGGGTTCGAATCCCGGAGAAGGCATGTATGTTTGTAAATGCATAGTGCCCCCCTTCGTGGCATGGGGGTACTCTAAATAGCCGTCGAGCCGTAAGTCCTCTTGTGAGGTTGGTGGAAGGGGAATAGATGTGGGGGTCCCTGACCACTCTCAGGGTGTTCTCCCTCAAAATTGGGGTGCAACCGAGCCAAATCGTACTGTCACCTGTATGGTGCTCAAAGCTACGGCTAACGACAAGCATACAATCTAGCCCGATGCCATGATGAATTTCGTGGGCCTTGATCTGACTACGTCAGACAGGTGGCATTAGCAGCAACAACATTAATATTTTTTTAAAAATATAATGAGTAAATCATATTAAAAAATTGCATTAAAATTTTTTAATAAAAACGCAATACTTTTCAAAAATGGTTTTAGAACATGTTTTATAACATTTTGGTCTACTGCACTTAAAATATTTTCAGATATATTCTTTTAAGTGTGTGTATGTGTAGAATGGGTTTCCCGAAAGCACCGTTTAAGTCGAAAAAGTTTGAATACTACTGTCCTATGGTGCACAGAGATTAGAAGGAAAATAATTTTAAAAAATAATCTCAAAATTTAATACTACTAAAAGGGTCAAATTTTAGAAAAAAATGAAAAAGTTTTAATTTTGGCTGGATGATTTTAGACTCAAAAAATAAAAAGATTTTTCTAAGATATAAATAACCAAAAATAATGATTTTTAATAATTGAATGCTCAGCAGGAAGTAGTACAATGTACAATGCAACATTTTGATAATCTTGTTCTCTCTCACCGCACCATTCGAATCAGTCCAATCCAAGCCTTTTTCTGTCTTCCGCTTTATCGCACACTGCAATTTCGACATTTAAAAATTTAACATTTTGAAAATTTAATACTAAAGAAGCTGTAAAATGTACCTTATGTTTTATTTTCATAACTATTTAGTTGGCATCTTTTCTCAACGCAATTAATGTTAAAATGCTCTGTGTTTTCGTTTAATAAAAATTATTATTTTGACTTTTTACCGTAAAAAATTATAGCTTAAAAAAACTAAAAAACACGCTTTAAAAGTGAATCGAACTAAAAAGTAAAAAAATAATTCTTAATATAAGAACAAAAGGATTCACGAGAAAATTTTCTAAACCACAAGTGTGTATTCGATTTCGGGGTTGCACCTTAATCTTTTAGTTACTAAATTTGGAATTAGTAGCCAAATCTTGAAATGGTATCTGGAATTTGTCACCAAATCTGAAAATGGTTTGCGCAATAATTTGCCAAATCTGGAAGTGGTATAAGGAATTAGTCGCCAAATCAGGATATCGTTATTCCTGATGTCCTGATCAGAACAATGGAACAAAATTATGAAATTATTGTATTGTCATCAGTCCTTGACAATTGTACAAAATTTCGAATTAATCTGACCTTTTAAAGTGGGTAAAAATCGAGTTCCAAGATTCCGTTACATGCAAGTGGAACTTATAAAAGCGAGTTAAAAAAGCTCAAATACCTAAACTTATTTCCCCTTATAGCAATACTTAGCATAAAAACTATTTTATTTTTTATTTTTTCCCCTTTCATTTATGTACCAGAGGACATCTTTTCCGCACTGTCACATTTTAAAACTCTGAAAAAAAAACATTTCGATCTACCTTAAAATGTACATTATGACAATATGCAATGTCGTAACAAAGTATTGGATAAAAAAAATACTATATATATATATATGTGTGTATATATATATATATATATACATAAATGAAGTTCATAATATACATAGTTAATATATAAGAGATAATGTAATGCGAAATAAAAACAATGCAAAGAAGAGGGAAGTAAAGGTATAGAAAACAAAACAATAAAAAGAAACTCTTATCTCTATAAACAATGTGTACATAGTTATAACGAGCATGATAATAATATTAATGAAAGTACAAAAAAGAGAATGGACAGAATAATAATGATGAATGATGATTTTAACAAAAGAATAAGAGGACTTTTCAAATGAAGTTTAGTAAGCTATACCCAGATGCATTTAAGTACTTAAGCTTGTTAGTATTCTACTGGGAGAAAAAAACCAAATGCTTGAATAATCGTATAATGCAATCCATCAGCATGGAATATGACTAAAAATTAGTTTATACATGTGTATCGACTTTTTGAAATAACAAAAGGATATTTTTATATTTTAACATACTGTGAATGCTGTATGCAATGAAAAGTATGCAGCATTAATTCTCGTATATCTAGTAAATATTCAACAACTTGAAAACGGTAGACGTGAGCTAATTGTCCACTGCTGGCGACGGATACCGGATATTCACATCATTTGCAAAGATGTCAACTACTATTACAGGATATATTATAAGCACATTTTGTAAAGAGTTATTTTTGCCTCTCAATGTAGCAAAAGTATTTGTGACGGATCTATACGGGTTTATACTAATTCTTTTTTTTTCCCCTTTCAATCAAAACATTTATTTCCAACAACCTTCATCGAGAAACCAAACGTGATTTATGTAAATAAGGAATATTATATATATTCGGTTTTCGCGAGTTGAAGGGAGCGAAGTGAGTAGTCAAGTTAAGTAAAGTAAAGTGAAGAGAGTGAGAAGTCGACACGTTGTTGTTGACAAGTTAAGCCAGTTTGATGTGCGCAAAGAGAAGTAGATATTCAAGATTGAAAAGCATTGAAATTAAATATTACGGAGCGTGGAGTCATCGTCAATTCATCCAGCTAAATAGAGTGCCTGAAATTCTCCGTGAAGGATCTGCAGCTTTAAGAAACAAGGTACCATAAATTTGATTAAGTAAAATCTGATTAATAGTGTGCGGCATAGTTGTAAATATGCGCGTTTAAGCTATCTTAGATTCAGTTGAGGTTCTGTAATATATCCCCTCTTGTATATATCTCACCTCTGCACTCTACCATAGTTATATACCTTAATTAGAATTGTGTTTTGTGTCTGTTCGCAATAACTGATAAGAATCAATAAATCAGTTTGAATTTGAATAATATCTTTGGATCATTTCGTTCCTCCTACACATCTAGCCGGGTTTTCAGATAGACAGGAAGGTATGAATGTAAGGGGTGTCTACAGGTCGCCACCTATTGAGTTTAGTCAACTACTATTACAGGATATATTACAAGCACATATTGTAAAGAGTTATTTTTGCCTCTCAAAGTAGCAAAAGTTTTGAGTTTAGTCAACTATTATTACAGGATATATTATAAACACATTTTGTAAACAATTATTTTTGCCTCACAATGTGGCAAAAATTCTGAGTTTAACATAAAAAATTGTTACTATTTTCAACAAAAAAGTATTTTTAAAAAAACTGTCAACACAAAGTGTTTGGTACATTCAGTAATAATTTGCATTTCTTCAAATGATGTTTTTTCCTTCACCTGTCACCAACAGTTGACAATTCACATCTACCATCTTCAATGTTTTAAAAAACGAAAACAAATTTGAGAGAAAAGGTCAATAAAAATGGTTTATATGTAACACGGTTCCTTTAGACTTATTTCATTTCCTATGTGACCATGCAAGCGGAATGGTCACAGTCACAAACTCAGGACCCTAGATGTTCTAGTTGACCCACGTCCTGATTCCACTAAAGGTGAAATATGTGAATGAGTTTTACATTCTTAAAAGGAACTAGACCACAAATTCCTCCCTTGGAGAGACGTGGAAGTTATGAAAAGGAGTATCGTCTCGTTAATTTGACTGTTAGAGGTTAGTAGCCAATAATGGCCTTCATGTTGCTATAATAAGATGGTAACAAATTATTATTTCACATATGTTACTATTAAGGTATCCGACTACTTGCGACAACTTTTTTTTTAAAAAAATGGAGATATGGGGATTTTTTGTGGTTTCTAGATTTGCTTAGTACATTTTCAGCAAAATATGCTAAAATTAAGAAGAGAAAAAGAAATTATTATTACTAAAATGGGGAAAAAATTGGTAAAAATTTACCAAAAATAACATAAATGAGTCCCATTTTTTACCAAAAGTTTATGAACAAATTTTCAATTCTCTGATGTGTTGCTATATTATTCATTTTTAAAATGACCTTCAGGATAAGAGATATTTTAATTTTTACAAAGGCTAGAGCCTTTTATCTTAGATATTATATGAAATTGTTTAAAAAAACAATGATTATATTAACATAAGGGACTGTAAATTTTTAAAACTAATAATTAAAAAATTTCTTTTAATAATTTTCAAAACTTTTTGAGCAATCGCTGTCCCCGTTTGGAGCATTTCAAAAAACACACACATTTCGAGTAATACGCGTTTTAAAGTATGACATCTTGCTTAAAGTAATGGCATCTGCTTTTACTAAAATGCTTGTAGTTTTTGTTCTAGTGAACAGAAAATAATAGACGGTATTTTTATTAAGCTAATATGATGGCCTATAAAATAAAATTATTAAAAAAATTGTGTGTGTGTGTCAATTTTTGGCAAAATTCACAGTTTTAGGGTCGTCGGATACCTTAACTCTTTATACTGAAACAATAATTTTGAAGAGGGAAAGTTAAGACTTTAAGAAGATATTGAGATCACTTTATTTCTATGTGAAGCTAAGGAAGTCAATTTTCATTAAAATGAAGCATAAATATTTAAAATGTTTTGTCGCCTTTTACCTTTCAGATACTTGAAAAATGTACATTTTGCAGCCTAGCCCTGGGGGTAGGCAAATGGCAGCCGCCCGCAAAGAGATTCTTTTTTGTGGCCTACCAAGATAGTCAGGAAACCAAATAGACCAGGGGTGCACAACTAGCGGCCCGCAAAGATTTTTTATGCGGCCTCCCAAGGCAGTCAGGAAAGTGACCTTGAACCGAGATTTTATTCTTGTGCGCAATCAAAGATTCGTCTATATATATATTTATTTTTTATTTTTCTTCCTCTTTTAGGAAAACAAAGTACCTGAAACTGTTCCGAATAAGAGATCATCTGCCGAGTTTGGATGGCGGGGCTACAAGAAGATTTCATGATTTTAAGAAATTCGAGCCTAAATTCAATTTGCTCTGTTACCTCATTACTGTTGATATTGATAAAGTACCTGAGAGGATACACAGATTAAATTTGTCGACTTGAAGTCAGATCAAAGTGAAAAAAAAAATGTTTCTCGTTCATCATTTTATTCTTATATTAAGAATTATTTTTTTACTTTTTAGTTCGATTCAGAGCGTGTTCCTTAGTTTTTTTTAAAATTATAATTTATTCAAAGAATTTTCAATAAGCATTCCTAAAAAAAAGTAATTTACAAACTTCAATCATTTATCAAAATCCCTCATTCCAACTTTTGCTATACATAGCTCGACGTACTTGTAAATCAAATTTCATTTCGAATGCTCGTTATGGAAGAAGTAACATTTTAAATTCTTCTCATGAATTTTTAAATTTTTCTTTAAAAAATTAAATGGTGAGCTTTTTGTGGTTTTTTCAGCACAATTGTTGATTGTTTGATGTCTTGTCTTTTACAATAATTAAAGTAGGACCAAAGGTCCTATAGACAGCATTGCAATCTGGATGTAGTTATACAAAAATTGTTTTATGTAATAATATGGGGGTACCCCATGCCCGCCTTACTACGGTCAACCCCCATTATACAACTGGGCTCATACTCATTGCTCAAACTCGAAACTCTTCTAACAATTCAGGGTGTAAATTTTCAAGTCATCTCCTTCCTCTTTATAAACTACTGTCTTTCGTACACTTTCTTCATTTGTGTTCTTTTTTTTCACAAAATTCGTTCTTGGCACTCTTTTTCAGTTAAATTCAACATTTTTAAGATCAATTTTTACAACTAAACTGTATGCATATATAAGTAAATTTATTACAGCATCACGAAAATCTTATTTTTACGCAGAAAACACTTTTTGTGTAATTAATGTGTTTCATCTTCTTGTATAATTATTATTTCATCTTAAAATAGTGTTAATAATCTGGATGTTTAATACGTTACATTACTTTCCGTTTGTTGTATTTATTTTTGCGATAAAATTCGTAATATTCGCTAGCAACGCGTCCCTCCTGGCGTTTCAACGGAAACTCCGAGAAATATTGGTGATACATCCAAGACATCATTTTTGGTGACTTGGAGACCATATGGATGCTTCTGGAAATTACTAGAGAAATCTATAACACCACGATCTATGATGTATGAGGATTTTTTTTCGAGAAAGCGCTGAAAGGAGAGAGGGGGACATCCTACGTAAATCGTTCTTAGCGCTCCTCTTCCGTTAAATTCAACTTTTTAAGACCCGTTTTTAATACGAATATCTTATGTATGAATAAATTTATTACAGTATCACGAAAAACACTTTATATATATATATATATATATATATTATATATATATATATATATATATATATATATATATATATATAAACACATATATGTTGTTGTTTCTAATGCCACCTATCTGACGTAGTCAGATCGAGGCTCATGAAATTCATCATTGCATCGGGCTGGATTGTACGCCTGTCGTTAGCCGTAGCTTCGAGCACCATGCAGATGACAGTACGATTTGGCTCGGTTCCACACTAATTTTGAGGGAGAACACCCTGAGAGTGGTCAGGGGCCTCCCGCCTCTCTTCCCCTTCCACCAACCTCACGAGAGGACTTGCGGCTTGACGGCTATTTAGAGTACCCCCCTGCCGCGAAGGGGGCACTATACATTTACAAACATCCATGCCTTCTCCGGGATTTGAACCCAGTCCTTACGACACAGCAGTCAGCGTCACTAACCTCTATAACGGATGGGCGACAATACACATATATGGTTGGGGGTATGGTCAAAAATTTGTGTGAAAACTATTAATTTATAAATATATAATTTTTTTTAGAAATCGCACCATATATCCCCTCAAAGTCAGTAATGTAAACTTCACTGAGTATATCTTTTTTTTAAACCTAAAGTTCCATAACAGAAAGAATAGCTCAATTTTAAAAATTCTGCAGTTTAGTTGGAAAAAATGAATAAAAATAATTATTCATTGCTAAAAAAATAATCGCACATGCTAAGCAAATACTTTTGAAGAAAAAAGTCCATGAAGAAATTCAGAACATGAGTTCTATTCTAAAAGAAGTTCATGAAGATCTAAAAGATTATCAGAAAATTTCTTTTATAAGGCGCTGTGTGAATATTTGCAATGTTAAAAATGTTCTCCCAGCCGTTTTATTATTATTGACTTCTAAGACCGAGACAAGAGGTAGAAATGGATATAAATTTTGTTTCGCTTTCAGAGAGGGAATCCCAGAGTTCTAATTGTGTGTTCAAAATTTGATAAAATTGCTTAAATTTTGTATAAAATTATAGGAAGGTTACACTTCGAAATTCACCAGCATGCTTTAAAAATCGATAAATTATCGACATATTTGCATGTAATTATGACCCAGGTTGTAATTTTGAAAAGAAAAAAAAAGCAACACGTCCTTGAAAATATAAACACTCTACTATCATTATCATTCCTAATTGGATGTCATAAAAATTAAATGAACACTCGGGGGAAAAAATTTCTGATTGATTTTTAAGTAAATAAGCATAAAAAAACTTTTTTAGAATTCTTCCCCCTTTCCCCCCAAATCTGAAACTAGTTTTGAAAACTAGTATAGAATATTTTTTTTAAAAAAATAATTGTGTAGATCACATTTTTTCCCCTCATAAATAATGTATAAATTAGATTATTAATCGCGTGTTTTTCGGAAAAGAAAAATTATAGACTTCTAAGAAAAACGATAAGTAGAAATTAATGTTGTTGCGAAAAGAAAAAAAAGGAATAGTAAGTTATATTTTTTATACTATCAATTAGCAAATATATTTATTTGAAATTTCGAACAAATAATTTCCAGACATAATTTTATGTTTCTAATGTTACGTTTTAAGGACAAAATTTTCAGTTACAAGAAGTTTTAATCTATTTGTTAATTATTGCTAATTATAATTTTTCGTTAATTATCAAATGAAGGGTCGATCCAATTTATTCATCGTATACTTGTTTGTAATTAAAAGATTTTAATCATGCAGATTATGAAATATAAATCGTACTTAGTACAATTAATCTTAATTTAAAATTTCTGTAAACTCATCATAAAGATATGGACAGAAAACGAATATTCTTTCTTTATCTATTACATTTAGTCCGCCTATGCTAAAACGTAATAACCTTGTTGGAGAAATTATTCGAAAATTTTGCCAATTTACTCGCCGATGGACTAATATGTAAGTATCAAATTTTTTGAGAAAATATTGCTTTGTCCCTAGTAGCTGAGTGGTCATGAAGGCAGCAGTCAAGGTCACAGACTTCTGGCTTGCATGTCATGAGTTCGAGCCTAGTACTGCTGAAGACCCACCGTGCAGGTGGCCGCGGTTGCCAAGTGGTCTGGGCATCGGATAATGACTAGCGTGTCATGAGTTCCAGCCCCAGTACCACTGAAGACCCGCCGTGTACGGGAGCGATGCATGTTAAATCTGTCGAGAGCTCAAACGTCCTCCCGTTGATGTGGTGTGGTAGTTAGGAGAGGAGGTGCCAGCTCAGATGTCGTCCGCGTCACTTGACCATGGTCCAGAATTACGAGGTCCGTCCCCAAAAGCCCTCGAGTAGCTGAACAGCGGGACGTTAATATTCAGTCACTCACTCACGCGACGTTAATACTCACCCACAACTCGGTACTTTCAAAAAAGGTATCTTTTACGTTGTAGGAGGTTTACCCATACTTAAATTTTCCACTAGTGATTATAAGAATAGAGAAAGAATATGATCTTAAATTATATATATAAAAGCCAAATATAATATACTTCTGATTTATCGAAATTAAGATCGCAAAGTAGTATTCATTCAACGAAGAACCGTGATAAAAGTTAAATAATATCCTGCTTAACTTTTCAAAAACATGCTTTACCTTTAAATTCATAACTAAATTTGCGTATTCGCGATTCAAAATTACTTTTAATAAACTTTAACATAAAGAAGAATGTATTTCTAAAAGCAAGGATTATGAAGATACAGAGAAAACAATTAATGGAAAAATAACAATATCACGAGAAACAAATTGAGAGTACAATTTATCGATGTATATGCAGCTTTTTTAGAATTATTTCCGGAAAAATTTCCTTTTTTGTCTGAAAAAAAATCAACAGAAACACCTTCCACATTTTAGGACATTTTTAGTGGTTAATGAGCGCATAATCGAATTTTTATTAACGCCACGCTTTTATTTGAATTAATTTCATTTAAATCTACTTCGTTCTGCAACGTCCGTCAAATGACGAGAGCGACACCTGGGTGGGAACAACCACCTTCAGTTATTAACTTTGCACTTTGAAGCAACGTGGGGGTTTTTGGCTATTGATCTGGAAAATTAGCACTTTGGTTAAATGACGATGGCAACACGTGAGACGGCCCTTCACTCTTCTAACTTCCACACCACGCCAACAGGAAGATTTTGAGCATTGACAGATTTAACGTGCATCAGATCCTCTACACGGTGGGTCTTCAGTGGCATCAGGAGTCAAATTTGTGACTCGACAATGCTGACCTCGAGATTATGACTGTGACCACTAGGACTTCGTGGCAACTAGCGGTGAATGAGAAGCCTGGAAATAATGACCTGAATAGTTTGAGGTAAGAGACTAATTTTTGCTATACTTTCCGTATTTTGTAATTTCAATCACATTTGGTTTTAATTAAGAAGGATGAACAAAATTTTCATATGACTTGGTTCACTCTAAGTGATAAACAATAGTCGAGTGTCCTAAGCATAGTGTCCTATTTACTGTTGCGGCGGTCTCCACATAAGAACCGATTTCCCGTTTGGGAACTTACGACCTCCCAACGGTTACGAAGTTTAGACTGGGAAAGTACTTAAGACAGGACAATACCGACGCTTAAGTTCGAGGGCAAGACAACCTTTTATCTCCTTTTGGTCAAGCCGACAGAAAAATGGCCGGCGTGGATCCCACACCAATCTTCATCTTCAAGGTACACCACACGAGAGGTTAAAAGGGCCGATGATTCTTTTTAAAAAATTTCATTGTAACTTCAATAATTTTAAGTATAAAAAAAATCTGACTATTTGACGGCACATTAATATCTCATTAAACACTTCTTTAGAAAAAATGGCACTTTGATCCATAAAGGTTCGCCACCCCTGCCCTAGACCAAGTGATTCTCAAACACTGTGCTGCTGCGCTTTTGTGTGCCACCAATTTTTTTTTAATAATTAATTTTTTATGAGAAAAAAATTAAATATGAAATCGAATCAGTCGGACGTTTTATAGAAATAAAAAATAAGGATATTAATGTGTGGGATAGTTAACTTATCCTTTCGTGGATAGATGGATTTTAAAAAATTGGGTTTGTGTAATCCATTTGTGATAAAGGATACATCTGAATGTGAATTAACTTTAAATGAAGAGGGAAAACTAATTTCGAACTGTAATAATCGAGATTTAGGTATCCGGCTGCCCTAAATCTGTGAATTTTACCAAAAATTGACAAATTTTTTTTATGATTTTATTTTATGGGCCATCTTATTAGCTTTATAAAAATACCAAGTTTATCATTTTCCGTTCAAAAGAACAAAAACTACAAGTGTTTTAGTAAAAACAGATGCCAGTACTTTAAGCAAGATGTCATAATTTAAAAGTGTTTTACTCGAAATGTGATTTTTTGAAAATAAACAAACGGGGTCAGCGATTGCTAAAAAAGTTTTGAACATAATTAACTGTGTGAAATTTTTTCTGTAAGTTCTTTTTAATAGTAGAATTGTTTTAACCTTCAGATTTATCCATCACTGTTTTACTACAAAATTTACAGTCCTTATGTGAATATAATCACTTTCTTTTTAAGCATTTTCATATAGTAACCGAGATAAAGTGCTCTATTTTTTGTAAAAAAGAAAATATCTCTTATCCTGAAGGTCATTTCAAAATTGAATAATATAACAACACATTAGATGGAAAAAATTGAAAATTTGTTCATAAACTTTTGGTGCAGAATGGGCCGCGTTAATGTTATTTTTTGTCAATTTTTTCCCATTTTTTTAGTAATAATATTTTTTTTTCTCTTCTTAATTTTAGCACATTTTTCTTAAAATGTACAAAACAAACCTAAAAATAACAAAAAAAAAACCATAACTCCTTTTTTTTAAAAAAAAAGTCGCAACCAGTCGGATACCTTAATTTCAAAACTTTCGGAAGAGTCCATTAGTTCCTTTTGGATTAAAATTAGAGGCGATTATCTCATAACAGCCGAAAAAGCTTTAAAAATATTTTTACAATTTTTTACATTTTAATCGCGAGAATTCGAATTTTCAACATTAACAAATATATAATGAAAAAAAAAGATCTATAATTTTAAATGTAGATGACAAAATGAGAATGACATTGTCATTTTTACAACGGAATATGAACGAAAATACAAAAATCATTAAGCTCAAATTTCGCATTAATGTATTTTTATATAATTAATTACTCAAAAACATGTTGTCGTCTTTGTCGTACATATTATTTTTCTTCAAAATTGAAAATTATCATAAATTATTTTATAAAGTTTATTACAGATAAGTAAAATTCTTTTACTGAGTGTTGCCGCAAAATTTTGTACCGCAACAAAAAACAAAATTTTTTTGAGAATCACTACGATCTCGTGCGTAGTCTTTTAAACTTTGACTTTTAGAATCTTCAAACTGATAACATCGTTTTTTGGATAGAAACATCTTTTTTGGTGATTTCTTTTTCTCTCGGTGAATATTCAAGGAGTTTGATGGACAATTCTGATATGGAAAGGAGGAAGTTGAGCGGTTTCGTTAATGGAGATCTCTTAGTAGTTTTTAATTTTCGCTATGTTAAAAAAAATGTTTCCTCTTGTAAAAGCAAGGTAAGAAAAACAAATTATGCCGCGTTAATAACTTAGGAAAATCTTACTAGTGATTTGCAAGCTAGCGAAGATATTATGTTTTAATTAGATAGAAATTAATACGGAAATTAGGTTGTACATGTATAAAAGGAAAGAAAACATGATAACTGAGCACGAGCATGTTTTTATTCTTCAAATTTTGTTTTTTTATTACTTTTAAAAAAAATACTAAATAATGGAACATAGTTCTATAACAATTAGGTATCTTGTAAATTATTGGTAGCTTCGACCAAATTTCGTGATTAATTAAATCTATAATTAACATATTTTGGCATTCGACAATAAAAATCAGTCAACCTCTTAACTTTTACAATTTTACAAAATTGTGAGAAATTTTAATGACTCAAAGACTTTTAATGACATTTTTAATAACTCAATTCTCATTCAGTGCCCGTTTTTACAGAATTTAATAGAGAATAATTTTAACAGCTTATATTCCAAATTTCATTTGAATCTCCTCATTAATTTAGGAAGTATAAAAAACTGTTAAAGGGTTACGTATTCAAGGTTCTTCCCTGCGAACAATTAATACTGTTCCAGAATTTGCCTCTTTGCTGAAAGAGTATTGAGGTCGGACAGATCATTTAAAGGACATAAAAAATACTTTATTGGTAATGCTAGTAAATAGGGCTGATCTTGGCGACAAATTTGGTTTTCAAATGTCCCAAACCCCAAATCTTGAGTAAAAAATATATGTTCTTGGAAAACGCAGAACGTTTTAGAGAGATTATTTAGCTAAAAATTAAAGAAGCCCCTACAAGATTCTTCCTGACCTACATAAAGACGATGCAGAAAAGAAACATTGGAGTAAAATATTTGACGGTGACTGTACATTTCATTTGCGTTCTGCGAAATTGAGATTACTGTCATACCCGTTTCATGCGTTTTTGTTGTTTTTTTTACTTTGTGTAATTTTGTTATGCGATTTTTAAAAGAGATTTGTGAAATCTGACAATATAATATTCGATTCCAAGCCTTTTAAAATTCTATAAAGTCACATTCTGGCTATCTCGAACAACTAATAACATTTTCTTATGAAGACTTTTTATGCGGTTCTTATCTACTGCATAAAAAATATTTCGCTAACAATGTGTGTGAAAATATCTTTTAAGCCAATTTATCAATTTTTCACGAATATTTTGTGCATTATTTTTTGCGGTATCTCTCCTCTGCATAAAAAACAGGTTTGACTATACTGTGTGTGTTCAACATTTTTTTTTAATTGAGAGAATTTATAACCCCGTGCCTCACAAAGTATTACTCGGGGGCTTACATACAAGTACGCGTGAAGCACACATCACAAAGGAAAGAAGGATTACAACACAAACGTCCACTCCTTCTCCGGGACTCGAACCCAGGCCCTACTGCACCGCAGTCAGCGTCACTAACCACTATAACGAAGGGGCGGCCGTGTTTAACATCATTTTCTTAAAATCTGTGTGCTATTTTGCTGATGTATGAATGTGTTAATATGATTTTCTTCCTTCTTAAATTAAGATCTACTGTAATTACCAGAGTTTAAGAATAAATCAAAATTTACTTCAAAAGAAACTTCCTGCTAATTGCGTTCACTTTTCCTCCATTTGAATACAATTTACTACGCAACAGCACTATTTACAGTTTCTTAACGGTGCGTGATGATTGAGCTGAAAAATATAATTTAAAGTTCAGTAGACAACCCGTGGCCGCGGTAGCCAAGTGGTCTAGGCATCGGATCGTAGCTAGCATGTCATGAGTTCGATCCCAGTACCACTGAAGACCCGCCGTGTAGGGAAACGATGCACGTTAAATCTGTCGAGAGCTCAAATGTCCTCCCGTTGGTGTGGTAGTTAGGAGAGGGGGTGACAGCGCAGGTGTCGTCCGCGTCACTTGACCATGGTTCAAAATTATGTGGACCGTCCCCAAAAGCCCTCGTGTAACTGAACAGTGGGACGTTAATATTCACTCACTCCAGTAGACAACCCTTTAAAACTCTGATATCCGACCGTAAGATCGTACAATCAAGGGGAAAAATTTCCAGGAATGTCAAGAAAAATTTTAACTCTCAAAAGTTTTATATTAAAGGTCTACAATCTCTACCAATTAAGTAATTGGTTCATGTAAATAAAGAGATGTTAATATTCAACAGTTGATTGAGCTTCCACCAGAGGCAATTACAGCCTTAATCCTATGGGCTACGCTTTGCATAAGTATTTGGATGATGGACAGTGGTACTTTCTCCTGCTCGGCTTGGAGAAGACATGCAAGTTCTTTCATCGATTTCGAATGGCTGGTGTACCCCTTAATTTGGTTACCCAAATCGTTCCAGAGGTTTTCTATAAAATTCAAGTCTGAACTGTGGGCAAGCCAGTCCAGACGGTTCACCTGAATATCATACAAATCCATGGTGGACTTCGCAACATGACGAGTGGTGCTGTCATTCTGGAAATAACAATGACCCAACCCATAAAATTGCAACAGCGTATGAAGAGCTTTTGTCTAGAATAGTTTAGTAACACAGTTGGCATTGAGCTTAACATAAATTAGGATTAAGGCTCCCAGTCCATACCACGAGAAACATCCCCAGACCATAATTCCACCTTGAAGAATGCTATACAATATACTGTAGCAAAAGACGTTCTCAAGGCATACCTCAAACCCAGGCACTGCCATGTGACTAGTAGAGATTGAACCTTGATTCATCACTCCAGAGAACCTGGTTCCACTCATCTACGATCCAATTTCGAAAAGTGCCTTGCACCAGTTTAACGAAACAACGTGGTTGGATTTTGTAATGAG
The DNA here is from genome assembly GCA_019973975.1 of Trichonephila clavata. Classification (NCBI taxonomy): domain Eukaryota; kingdom Metazoa; phylum Arthropoda; class Arachnida; order Araneae; family Nephilidae; genus Trichonephila; species Trichonephila clavata. Next base: position 22,721 of record BMAO01006364.1, on the reverse strand, counting down.
AAGCTTATGGGTGGCAGCACACCCATGGAAATGAAGCGAATATACCTCTTTGTGGATGGTAATCACCAAACCCACAGTCGTGGATGCTTGTTGGAACTCCTGGAGAATGTGTGGCATCGGTTTGGTATAGTTTTTCCGAATTTCTTTTGACAGCACTCGTTTGTCTGCGTTTCTTAATTTCGTGGCTCTTCCGGGTCAAATCACATTCTGAAAATTACCATTCACTTTGTAATCACAAGAACCACTGTCGATTATGGAATGTTTACCTCTCTAGATTTGTCCCTTAAGAATCGGCCATTTCTATTATATAAGACAACTACGCCCTTCACGAAGTCAGACATGTCTGAATTCCGTGACTTCTTAATGCAATTAAAGCCAATGCTGTTTTCCATACGATATTTAAGTACTGAAGGCGAGTCGTACATCAGGACCGCAAATATCCTCATTTGCATAGATGTCCAAATACCTATTGGTAGATAGCGTACTTTTTACGTTCCTATTGTCTGAGAAACTTACAAGCAGAATTTTAGGAAATTTGGAATTAAATGACTTTTAAAATAAATCAAACAAGTAAAAGAAATCAGATAACTTTATTGAAAAATTCTGCTTTAAAAGATTCTTTAAATTAAGCACATTCTAATTAAGCTAATTACTATATTTATAATACTTTATTTAATTTTCCTTAGGTATTAACACTGATGCCATTTTTGTTTGACTGCGATGGAAATTGCGGAAGTTATTAAGGGCGTTCCATATTTTTTGAGTCTGAACATTAAATAAGACTTGTGCGTTTTTAATTAATCTTTGCTTGAATAATATTTCGGAAAAAGCGAGGCAAAATGGCGGCTAATGAATGTAAAGGAAAATCTTGTTTTTGTATTTTCAATTTTTATTCTTGTTCTCATTTTAATAAAATAAAAAGCAATAATCACACATCTAGAAATTATAAATATATAACAACAAAAGTTTTCTGAAAGTAATATTTTAGTTGCTATTAATGGATCCTCTTGGCTCCTTTTTTCTGATTAACACACTTGAAGTCCCTCTTAAAACAGCAAATACGCCTTGTAATTTTTAACCACAGTTTGAATGACCATTTTGACAACCCCGGCCTCACACCCTACTCCCACCTTTCATACCTCATCAACGTGAGGAACTCGTACATATTTAGCATGCATTAGCCCTAGAGTTTTTAATACCGTGTCAAACTTTCAATCCCGGGATTGCATAATCCAAATCCGGAGATTAGGGAATGGGACTATTTATAAAAAATACTTACACATTATATATAAAGCAAATATAATAAAACTGAAAAAATTTATATACTATTGGTTTAATATTATTATTTATTGAAACAAATCGAAACGAAACTTGATGGATTAGAAAAATAAACAAATAAAAGTTGTACATAATGAAATTAAAAAGATTATTACTTCATTTCTTGTGTTTATGTAAATAAGCTTTTAAAAAACAGCTCGTTTTGCCTTTCATCGTTCAAACGGTTTCTTATTTTTGTTACAAATTGTCCAGCCGAAGAAAATGCTCATTAAGACTCTACACTAGAAGACTTTAACATCATTAAATAGGAGTATGTATGCCCTTTCCATGTTGTCACCACTTTTCTCTTCATTTTCAAAGAGGCATATTTCTTTTTGAATTTGTGATGACAGTGTCTCAAATTTAAAAGGTTATATTGGTGCATGTCCCTCTTTGGTAATATTATCTAGTTCTTCTGATACACTTAATTGCTTTTCTGTATAAATTGCTTCAGTTATTGAACTAGAATGTGAATCAACTTCTTGTGTTACCACATTTTAGATAGAGAATCCAGTCGCATGAGCTGTTATTAATGCAGTGGGATATGAAGCGCGTCAAGTCTTTCAAGCAGGTCCTCCATTGATTTACGGTATTTCATTGAAGAAAAAACTGTCACAAAATCTATTCCTGAGATGTTGCTTATACCATTGTGCAAGTATTGCAGTTGTGTCTGTTCAACGTTCCTCTATGCGAGAAATGAGAGCTGATTATACTTTTTTACTTATGTTGTTACTTGAACGAGCAGACATATGTCAGATCAGTTTCAGAAGATTGTTCACCACCAAAAAATCTATAATGACAAGGGGATCGGATGTTATGTTCCCCTTAGAAAGTCCGATGCATTTCAGAATGTGATCTGAGGAACCAGGATGGTCACAGAGTTTCTTACAAGTGTGGTGGTCTTTAGTCCTGCAAGTCGCCTCGAAGTCTCACTGTCGGCGAGGTGGAGTATCTGGGCGGAATGGTAGAAGTACGTTCGGGAGAGTAATCTCCTGGAAGGGTCACCCAAGGTGTAAAGGCCGTTCCATTATGCTTAGCTAAGGCCTGTAGGCAAAGGAGCAAAGACAGACTTCTGACCTTGGACTTTGCCTTATTGGGCTCCATGTGACCGTGGTAGCCAAGTGGTCAAGGTATCGGATCATGATTAGAATGTCATGAGTTTGATCCCCAGTACCACTGAAAACCCACCGTATAGGGAAGCGATGCACGTTAAATCTGTCGAGAGCTCAAATGTCCTCCCGTTGGTGTGGTAGTTAGGAGAGGGGGTGACAGCGCAGGTGTCGTCCGCGTCACCAAAAACCCTCGTGTAGCTGAACAGTGCGACGTTAATATTCACTTACTCACTCACTAGGGAGCTCCAGTCTTTCGACCATCAGAAGCTGCTCACTTCCTCCTCCATTTGAATTTGTTGATTTTTTACTTTTAGCACGCATAAATGCACAAGAAAAGATTCCACGTACATATTTCATAAAAAAAATACATATATAAATTTTCTGAAAAATAAATTTTTAGTAAATTTTGATGAGGAAAAAATTTTAAAATATAATTTAGACAAAAATTAAATCCCGGGATTCGGAGATCCAGGGGCTGCAAACCCTAATTAGCCTCTGTATTCAACGGGTCTTTAGTAATATAAGGACTCAAATACGCAACTCGAATGGGCTCAATTCATGATGGTCATATGATAAAGACAAAAAGGTGTTCTTCATTGAATTCAAAGACAGACTTCAAACAAATTGTATTTGTTGTTCTATTTGTAAAATTTCAAATTTTTTTAATTGGATCAAAATGTTTAAACATTCTAAAAAAATTTCAAATGTGTTTCGAAATTTTTTTGAAAAGATATTAAATTTTAAAAAAAACCTTATTTTTTTATATATGCATGGACTTTTAAATAAAATGCATTTCTCATATTATTTGCTTTATTATTGTTTACAAATATGTACTTTGTAAGAGAAAGTTTCTGCAAAGAGTAAAATATGGCAACAACGAAGCGTATCAGCTGATTAACTGAAAATATATAATTGCTTTTATAGTGTGACTATGAAGTGACATGAGTTTGTGAACTGATTGGCTAAAAACAAGTGGTTGTCATCATCATGTGACTAATGACGTCACACGAATTTAGCCCATTAAACATTTTTTCATTTGCCTCGAGTTCACTGCCATACCTATAATTTAATTTTAATCATGAATTAAAAAACGTCCGGTTTAATTTTCTATCAATCTATTTGAAACTGAATATTCGAGTCTAACTATACAGGGTTCCCCTAAACTAAACATCAAGCTGACAATGGTTGAAAAAAGGAGTAATATAAGTTCTGGGAAAAATAAAAAAAAATTCCATATCTGTTGGTAAAGGGATGACAAGCATATATTTGAAAATGTGAAAAATTACAATCACCATTCCATTAATAGGTACTGTGGCCACACATTTCACAATTTTACAGTGCGTTTTTCGCTGACGTCATCTTACACAAACTGCCCAAAGTGGAGCAACAAGTTTTACCGATTTAATTAAAATTAACGCAATTTGTTTGAGTCGTGGTTTGAGAAAACGATGTCACCTAACTTTGACTCCTTATAAAAAGAAAAATATTGCATAAAACCCCAGGCAAGTTTCCCAAAATATGGCTCATTTAGTTGAAATTCAAAAATGGTAAAAAAAAAATTTCTTTTCTATGCATAACAATCATAGAGAATTTTTTTATTGAACATCTTCCTTTAAAAATACAACTTATGCTGATTTCTGTCATCCCATCATTATATACTGTGACGATAAAAATTTCACACTTTAGTTAGTTTTTTCTCTAACGTGGTCGTACACACCTCGCTATTAATCAAAATCCCAAATCGAGCCAAACACTTTTTTGATTTAATTAAAATTGACTGCTTAACTAGGATTGAGAAAATTATGTATCCTAAATTTGATATATATATATATATCAGGCTATTATATAATATTATCGTTTTACATTAATAGATTATGGTTTTATATAGTGCTAAACTTCTCTAAAAACTTCTTGCTTTCCCTATGGCCCAGAGTATTGGCAAATTCAGGTGAAGGTTGGCTGGCCGAAAAACACTGTTTAAAACTGCAATCCTGGTTCCTAAGGTCAGGAATTTGCCCTAGTATTTCTGTGGCTAAAACTATTCTATCATGACTATAGTTATCTTAAGTATATAACTTTTTTTTGTATATTTTTGTAATGTATATATATATATACTACCCTCGGGAAGTTATTTCAAAAGATATCCTATATTTAATTAAGATTCCAAAATGGTACAACACTTATTACTTTTATATTCATTACAATTGTTTCCGTTTATTCATGGAAAATTGCTTCATTTCAAAACTACTCAATCTTAGGTGTTTAACTCAACTCTAGCAATAAATTTTAAAATAAAACGGAGAACATTTTTGAAAAAATTAAATCAATTAAAAATTTGAACTGTTAGCCTTCTAACTTTCTTATAACCTATCGAAAATATAATTGAACTGTTCCAACTGCACCCTTTCTGTATAGGGAATTAGTCTAATTTTTTTGGTTTGTTACTTTTATTCATTCATTAAATTTAATTATTCTAATAAAATAGTATAGTAAAAAAGAAACCACATTCTCAGAAATTAGGCAATTTCAGGTGGGATTCGAACCCTCGACCTTGCATTAGAAGTCCAACGCGCTATGCATTGTGCTACAGAGATACAACGAACATTTTTCTTTTCTATATATGATGTTGAAATATTATTTTTGTTCGTTACTGTTTACTCATTTTTAATTTAATTAATGAATTAATATTTGAAAACTATATATATATATATATATATATATATAAGGAGAGTGTGAATTAATAATAGGAATAGAAAAAAAAGGACCAAGATTTTTAAATGTAGATGGCGAAATGAGAGTGGCGTTATTTTAACGACCAAATATGAACGAAATTACCAAAAATTACATTAAATGTTTTCTTATAATTAATTTGCTATTAATTACTCAATAAACATTTTGTTGTCTTTTTTTTATCGTATGTATTACTTTATATAACACCGAAAATTATTATCATACTCTATTTACTTAGTGTATTATAGATAAGTAAAATTCTTTTAAACTTAATTTATTGTTAACATGCCGCCCCAAATTTTGAAATTGTTAAAAGTGTACCTCAACAAAACAAAACAAAAAACAAAAAAAAGTTGAGAATTACTGCTTTAAAAACAACTGTAAAGCATCATTATTGCATAAGTTAAAATAATTATTTTACAAGCGAAACATGGGATGGTTGATATTTAACGAAGGAATTCTTGTTTGTAATGATTTTTAATATGTCCCATTAAATTGTTTTTAAACGTATAATTTAAATAAAAAATGTCAATTCACGAGGGAAAAAAGATCTGTTATATAAATTGCTGGAAGTAATAGCTAATACCTTATACATTTTTTTCATCTCAATGAATCAAAAAACATTTAAAGAAAGTTCTGTTATCTAATATATATATATATATGTCATATAAGATACTCGCGCGGGTTAAAACACCCTTCTATTTTAGCGAGAAATTCTTCAACAATTCTAAGGAATAATATGTCGCAATACATCCTAAATATGTCTTATTCAGTAATTACCATAAATGACAAGTGCTTTTCGTTTGCAATTTCTTAACATACTTAACGAAACGAAACGAGTATTTCAATTGCATAATACTAAATAGTACACTTTTCAATAGTTTCAAAAGGAGGAAATAATTTTTTTATGTCATCATGATGTTTCGTATAAACTATTACTAAATGAGTACTAATATAGAATAAGAATTCTATTTTTTCTTTTTCAGAGTTTAAATATATGTACCTATGTTCCGGTGTATAAGAGAGAGAGACGCACCTATACTTTCAAACTGCATTTCTTAAATTTTAAGTATATTCACTATATATCGCGAACCTTTATTAAATGAAATCTGAAGTATACGATTGCAATACCTTTATCTTTTGAAGTCTAGAAATATTCTGTGAGTGTGGATAATTAAAGCATGGAATGAAATTAAAATTGACAAAATGAAAACGTCTTTTAAAAATATATTATATCTAAAATTCTTGAAGGAACGGAAGATGATTACATTTATTTAAGGATCAGAGTGAGTGAGTGAGCTAATATTTGCGTTTCCTTTGACGAGGGCTTTTGACAACGGAACCTCGTAATTTTGAACCATGACCAAGTGACGAGGAGGACGCCGGAGATTGCTGTTAGAAATGTCCCTGGCCCAATACCACACTCCTGATATCATGCAGCCATTTGCGGTTTTGTTCCTGAAACTCGTAATTTTCACCACTTTTGTAGAAAGATAATGTAACATGTCGATAATTTACTGTTACCGTTATATTCACCAGACCCTATCTCCGATAGAAAATCATGTATTGAGACGTCACTACTCTCTGATACTACGTCACATACTGGTCTTACTGGGCACATTCTGCGTAATCTCTCGAAACTTCAGTCCCAGGGTTTAATTAATCTGGAGTAAATTGTTGCAGGATTTCATAAAGAATTCATACGACTCACGGTACTTACGTATTATAGCAACAATCGCCAAAGTTCGATATAGCTTGCCAAGTTGGCAACCCCAGTTTTGCATGTGTGGTATGCTACGTCGCCGATAGGTTGCGATAATACGCAAATACCCGACTCTCTATCAAAGTCTTTGGTAGGTTGTATTAGAAATAACGAAAGTAATACGCCATACTGAATGATACCTCTATATCCACATTTAAGCGTATTTCAGACTTAAGTTTTAATTTACTCTTCCATAAGCATTTTACCAAACTTGTAAATTCCATTGCATCTAAATCAACGTTTCTCAAACTGTGGGGCACGTCCCACTGGGGGGGGGGAGTGATAACTGTACGAGGGGGCGCGAGCACGCTGAAAAGTCGAAAACTAAAGACTATTTAAGAAAATTACTAATTTACTGAAAAAACAAACAAAATTTATTCTGACATTATATAAAAGACACACTTTTACACTGATATAATACACTTATAAATGTATCAAAACTGCACAATTTATTTTATGTTTAGTTTAGAAATACTAAGTTAAGATCAAGTTTAATAATTACCAGTGCCCCATGATCTTGTCATATACAAAAGTATATACAAAAATTAACACTTGTCTTGATAATTTGTACGGTTTATAATTAATCCCTTGACACTGCAGATTTAAAAGTTATACTCAATTCGCTCCCCAATGCCACCGTTTTCCAATTAGGCGTGAGTATGTGATGTATTGGGGAGAGGGAAAAAAAGATTAATTAAGCAAATCCTCTGAAATAAGTAAATCCTACGCAAACACTGTCAAGTCCCTTTCATTGCATTCCATTGCCTTCGGAATAATTTTATGAATAGCAGTGCACAGAAAAGATCGTACTTCTGAAAGATGTATATATACGTCCAGGGGGAATAATGCTTTGGCCGAGCAAGACGTTGGTATACGCCTTTAAGAGGTTTAAGTCGTATTGTAGCTTTAGCATCAAAGTATAATATTATTGAATTCAATTCATTGTTATTGTATGGAGGGGGACGTGATGAAAATTACGATTGAATATTGAATCGCAAATATTGGAAGTTTGAGAAGCACTGTCTAAGTAATTCCTTCTTTGTGCAACTTATTAAAAATTAATCAGTTAAATAGGATATCTATATTTTCAGAAATCGAAGGGGGAAATGTTGTTATATGTTACAAAAAATAATTTCAATAGAACATGTAATTATGTTATTTTTTTGCTGAAAATTTTGTCGCTTGTATGCATTATTTTATCTAGTTTCGTTTTTTATATAATCTAAACACATATTTTTAACTAAAGCATTATTTTTTTTCTCTTAGAAATTATAGCAGTTCCTAACTACATGGAATAATTGATATACCGTAAATTCTGGCGTATAAAGCGCACCTATACTTTCATTTTTAGTTTCTAGATATATTCGCCGTATTATGTGCACCCCTTTTTTACGAAAAAGCCTGAGATGTATGTATGCATGCAATGCTCTTATGTTTTTAAGTCATTTATCCAAAGAATTATCTCAGGCTTTTGAAAAATAGTATATTTTTAGATCTACAATTCTTAAACTTCATATAAGGTATGTCATTTCTTTTAAATAAACAAAATTTCGGTATGTCAAGGGCTAATTTTTCTCTCATCTATTTTTTTAAAGCTGTCATTTTTATGCCGGTGTATAATATGCACCCGTAAATTTCGATCTAATTTTTAGTGTTAAAGGTGAGCATTATAAACCGGATTTTATTGTAAATATTTTTTCTTTCTTGTAATGCAAATTAAAGATTCTACAACAACTATCCTTTCATTAAATTAGTTATTTTTATTAGAAATGACGTAAATGATTTATTTTTCCTTGATTTTTACCTATTTAAAAATTTTGGTAACGTAATTCAAAAAGAACTTAACATCAAAAATATTTTTTAAAAAATTTGAAGCAGATATTTAAGGAAAGAAAAATATCCTGAATTAATCTTTAAATTATTATCAAATAATCATAAGGAAAACTTAAATAATTTAAAATAAAATTTACAAGAATAACAATATACATTTAAAAAGATTTTGCAAATAACAAAGCATTTTTTTTTCAGCAGAAATCATTTTATATTTCTTTTGCGGAAATAATTTTCAAAGAAAGAATAAATTTGATATTTTTCTGGTTAATATATTATACATAACGCTAATCATTACAATTTTCCACTTTTTCAGCTTCTTAGAAAAACTATTAATTTTCAATCAGTTTGAAATTACAAGGAAAAAGGAAAAGGAAATAATTGACTCTCAAAGTTTCTACGATCATATGAAACAAAGTGATTTAAAAAAATAACTCATTTCACTAAACTATACCTACTACCTTTCCTTTTCGTAACCTCGTAAACGACAAAAATTTGACAGGATATAATATATTAAAAAAAACTAATCTAATGTGAATATCTTTCTACAATCAGATTATCAAATAACGATCGTTCTGCATCAAGAACTTTATTTTCCATAAAAAGTTAATAAAATAGTAATTATTAATAAATTTTTGTTTTATCTACCCTTGAATACGAAAAATAAAAATGCAGAGAACGTTTATCTATTACATTATAGGACCGTGCTTGTAGCGAAAGTGTAGGCAATCATCAACACCCGGATGAACAACTCAACCCAATTGGCGTGGGAAAAATTAAGGTAACTGCAAAAGTGGCTTCAGATTTAACATGCAAAAAGTAAGTGCTCTGCATGAGTTGCTGTAATAAATTGAACGATGGACAAAAACAATGTAAATTTTTATTGTAATTGAAGGGAAAAGGCGGCCGAAATGCCGCTAAAAATAGCATTTGGGAATAGGACCACAGCATATCCTGTTCCTTTACTTATTAACCAGTTAAGTGTTTGACCAACCTATTCGTCTTCGAGAAGTTTCAGAATTTTGTGTCAAAATACATAAATTGTAATTTTTGAGGAAAACAAAACATATTCTCAATTATCAAGATGTTTTGAATATTCTGAGAGACCAGGCAGGAGTAAAACAAATAAATAAAAGATATGAAAAATTTAAGATGAACCCATGTGTCCCAGTATGCACCGGCTGAAAGAGTGTATAAGTTCGCATAACGAATATATTTATGTGCTATGATAATGATTTTTGGATGTTAGCCTAAAAGGAAGACGAAAATTGGAAAGTTGACTCATAATAGGGCTCCTTTAGGTGTGATCCGCGAGGATTACACCTGCAGTAGCATTTTCCCAACCTCAGCACCAAGACAACGTCAGCACTTGAGACTCGACAGATTTGACGTATATTAGCACCTTTACACAGTGGGTACTTAGGTGCAAGAACTTATCACTTTATTCAATATCGTATTCATACCTTTTCGTTGACATGTGAAAGAGGTTTAGTTCTCTCGATATTTTCCGTTCCGTAAGCACACGCTCTACCCCTAGACCAAAATGATCACTTCAGTCCGGAGGCAGTTAGGACTTATATGGATACCACCGCCACACACTCCCCTGCCAGTGAGTCGGTAAGGCGAACGAACGATATCGGTGTTATGGAGAGCGTATGAGCTATTGCGTCACTAGGTTGTGATGGCTTTGCTGGTTGTGTCATTCGTGTGAAACGGATTTTATTGGTTGTGTCATGTATCTGACGGCTTGGTTGCACTTGAGGTGGATAGATGGCGCCACGATTGGCTGCGTTTATTCGAAGTTCCCAGGGTCACCAAGGAAGGAGGATAGAACTCGCGATCTTTCGTTCGGTAAGCACGTAACTTACCACTGGACTAAAATGATCCTCTTAATCCGGAGATAGTTAGGGCTTATATGGATACCACCGCCACACGTGTACCATTCCGAATTTGAACTCATCAGTCTAGATCAGTGCCGATTTATTCACATTTTTGGTTCTGAAGACAGAAGTTCTACAGGCCCCCTTGGCACTGGCATATCCAAATTTATAGCTAGAAAATCTGTTTTCCAGCTTACCTGTGCCCTCGGGTGCTCGTCCCAAACGCCCAATGATAAACCGGCACTGGTCTAGATAAGATGTTTTTCATACATGTAGAGTTCAGTAGCATCATTTTTAAGCCAATGGTAAATGTTATGCCATGTTTTTATATGGTCAAAAGATGTACAATAGTGGGATGATTGCTTCTGTATTTTATTACTAGGAAATGATTCTGGATTGTATGGCAGCTATAAATACATATTTTTGGTAGAAGTGTTAAACTGCCGAATTATCTTTTACATTGTGGTTGTAATTCTAGCTACTATCATAATGCTGACGATGGTCTCGCTCATGCAATTCTGCTGCCCATAATAATTGGCTCAGATACTTTTACCGAAATGGATGCACTTATTGTATGCTTGTAATAAGAGGCTCATTGAAAATTTAGTGCCACTATCACTTCTGAGAAAGAGTGACACATTCATTGGCACCCGACATATTTTTAACTGTCGTATAGGCTTAGCTCTTCAATCTTACGCATAATACGTCCGAATGATTTTTATCGAACATCTTATTATGTAAGTAATGCATAGATCATTTACTTTTCATTTATACAGCCCGCCACAGAGCAACATTTGCTGAAAGCTAGCAATCTCTCGTCCAATTACTTTTCAATGTATGACTTTGAAGACTTTATATTAAACAATTTTAAAGTGTAGGTTAAGTTGCTTTTCAATGTTTTTGAAGATTAAAGTTTTGTCTACTCGACAAATGAGTTCCCGCTCAAGAGATGAAGAATAAAATAGTTAGGTATTTATAATTTCAGATTTTATTTGCATTGATTTTTATTTCAGCTTCAATAACTTTCGTCATTGTGTGTGTGTGATTCATGTTTTAAAATCCTTATAAAGTGAAAAATAAATAAAAAAAAGTGCATCGTTTTTAATGTTTTCTATGAAAATGTTTTTAGAAACAATACTTTTCTATAAATAAAAAATAACCTTTACAATTTTTTTATAATTTGAAAAAAATAAAAATTTATACTAATGAAAGAAAGACTTTGAGTGTTTGCGAGGAGTCGAGTATTTTGTTTTTATAGAATGACATATGAAAAATTAATGCTCTTTCACAATAAAGAAATGTATTAACGCCTTGCGCACCACGTAACCATTAGTGAATGCATGCTACATATGTATAGGGCAAATTCTCATTGTAACCTCATGCGGATACATGGCTTCTTTAGGTGTATAACAACCAGCACAGGAAACATTATGAAGTAGGTTCTCTTTTATTGGGATTGCATAAAATTACAAAAGTTGTTACAAAATGTCTTGGTTACAAAAATTTGAAAAAAATTGAAAAATTACATATTAAAATTTAAAAAATTTCTGAAATTGCACGAAATATACCCTGGAACAAAAAATTTTTACACATGCGTTACATAAGGGTATAGTCATTTTTATTCCATTTCTTCATCTTCATCACAAATAGATAAATCCGTATCAGAGTCACTGTCGTATTCACCGGTTTCCGCCAAATATTCCGATTCAGTATCACTTCCGTTGCAATCCAATGACGATGCTATACTGGCAAGAAAAGTACAAATAAAAAACAAAACAAAAGTTATACAAACTTTAGAAAGCAAAACGAAACACCAAACGTGCGTCTTAGTCAGCGATAAAAGGAAAAAGGAAATGTGAGTCGTAATGTCAAGGTGAGTATCCGCAGAAATCTGAGAATTGCATGTGCGCTAGAAAGCCCAGTACGGTACGCAAGGGGTTAAAAACAGAGCATTGTGATTTCCTTAATTTGATGGATGAAATATCTTGGTAAAATTTATATATCATACATAAACTCTTCAGAATATTGCAGGTTTATACAGATAGCGAGAAAAAAAATGTTATTAGAACCCCTGAGTGGTTAAAATCTAACAAAACTTTAAAATTAACATACAAAGATCACCTAAAGATTAATTGGTACTTACGTATTAGCTCCACGACTAGTGTATTAGCAAAGATTTTTAAGAATTGAGGGACTGAATCTTCAAGATCTTGAGAGAGAGGGGGAATATTAACGTCGCACTTTTGAGCTATATGAGAGCTCTTGGCGACAGACCTCGTAATTTTGAGCCATGGTCAAGTGCCGAGGACACCTAAGCTGGTACACCCCTTTCCTAACTACCACACCAACGGGAGGACATTTGAGCTCTCGACAGATTTAACGCGTGTGCATCGCTTCCCTACACGGCGGGTCTTCAGTGGTACTGGGATCGAACTCATGACATTCTAGCCACGATCCGATGCCTAGACCACTTGGCTACCGTGGCCACTCCAATATTTTGAAGAATTTTCCTGACTTATGTACAAATTTATGGAATAAATTCATAAATGTCACATCATAAATATAGTCTAGTTTTCTCCGTTGAATTCAAAAATGACGTTAGACTCGTTGTTCTACTTCCAAAACTTAGATGTAGTTTCAAATTCGATAATTGGGTAAAGATATTCAAACATTAAGATTCTTTAAAAAGTTTTTCAATATTTTTTTTTTAAAAGAAGAGAAAATCTTGTATTATATATGTATTTTTAAAACACGTGTATTTTCCTTACCTATGTGTGTTATTATTGTTGACAAATATGTACTTTTTAAAAGAAACAAAAGTTGGCAACGGTGAAGCACATAAAATGATTGGCTGGAAACACGTGGTTGGAGTTTTCATATGACTGAAAATGTCATATTGCGTTTAAGTAAGGGTGAGGATGATTTTTATTATTAGCTAATAAAAATAATGGCATTTGGTGACGTTTTTTTTTTTTTTTTTTGGTTTGTTGAAAAAATGTCGATTGCGAAAAAAGAAAAGACATTTCTTAAAAGGATTTTTAAAAAATTTGGAAATTTATTTTTATTTAAGACAAGGAGTAAAAAATCCAAAATAAGAATTGTTATTAAAAAATTACCAATCAAATTCTTTAAAAAATTGATTACCTAAATAACACTACACTTTAAAAAATTGAAAAATATACTCCTATATAAAAAACTAGAGTTTTGGTGAAGAAAAAATGTCTTATTGTTTTTGACTGCTGAATACAAATTCTCAATATTATATTTTTCTTAATTAGCAAATTTCTCTTTGAAAAAGCAAACAATAAGTTTCTTATTCTGCAAGTTCTTAAATGACTGACTATAAGTCTCAGCTAGTTGTGAAAAGTAAACATTCTGGCCAAATCTATGGGCCAATCACGTCCCTCACTCTCAGCTCTGCTGCAGAGTAATATTTTTAGCTTCTTTCGTATTCTCAATCAAGTTTTTGTCTACATCCAGATTGATTTGACGAAATGCCACACACCTCTTGAAATCTGATCCCAAATCATTTTACAGTCATGTTTTTCGGAGTTTTGTCATTAATTTATTTAACTGCTTTTAATTTTAAATTGTCTTTAAAAATTCTTATTTTCTACATCTTTTTAATTCTCGGAAAGTGAAAAGATGCAAAGGTAAGATCTGGGCATAGTGATATTCCAATAAAATACCTTTTATTTATTTCATGTGTGTGGAAGAAAAACAGCCGACGCCTTTAATTAATTTAATATATCAAATGTATTAATGAACGAAAACGAACAAATGGCTACACGAAGACAAATTGGTTGGAAGATTATAACAAATTATTTACAGTAATGGAAAATACACAGCGCTTCAGAAACGGGTTTTCTAGAACAGTTCTAGCAGGAATTCAGACTGATAGTCTTTCTGTCTTTTTGCAGTCAACGCACAAGCAGCATCTGAACTCGATTTATTTGTTAGTGAAATGCCCTGTCTCAGAGATTCTTCCAATATTCTCATGGAAATTTCCAGAAAAATTGATTCCACAGATTTCTCGATGGTTCTGTAGCAATATAGCGTAAATTCCGGCGTATAACGTGCACTTTTAACACAAAAAACTAGATAGCATTTTACGGGTGCGCATTATACGCCCCGTATAAAAATGATAGCTTCCAAAAATGAAAAAAGATGAGTATAGAAAAAAAATTAGACTTCTACATGTATCGAAATACTGTTGATTCAAAAGAAATTTTTATTTTAAAGAAAAGGGAGAAAAAAATTATGAACTGAACTGATTGTAGATCTAGAGGAATATACTATTTTTTCCCCTAAATTTTGGATTAATACCTCGAATAAATGACTTCAAAATATAACAGCATTACGCAAGTACATTTTAGGTTTCTTCGTAAGAAACGGGGGGGGGGGGCGTCATATGGCGAAAACTCCGAAAAATTAAAAACTGTAGCTTGAAAGTATAGGTGCTCGTTATACGATGAATTTTACGATTATTTGTCGCCAAGGGTGACTTTATCCTCCATCTGGTAACCCTATTTACATCTTCTAGGGCTGCCACAATCTTCAAGTTTATGCTGGAAAGCGAACCCGTAAAACTCAATTTTCCACCAAGGAGAATGTAACTGTGGGGAAAACAACATACGTGGGGTGATTTAATATTTTGTATTTTTGCTTGTAACCAAATTCTGAATCTTTGTTTTCTTTGAGATTTTCATGTTCAATTTCTGTATTTTCAAACTAAAAACTGTACAATCTGCTATTTATTCTGCATTTAAGAAATTAGGTTTATTTACTCATTAAGGATGCCTTTTATTATACGATAGAAATCAGAAAGAAAAAAATAGTGCCGAGCATATTTTTAAACAGATAATACAAACTCTTTAACAGTTATTTAATAAATGCATTTATAAAAATATTGACAGTTTTTCCTTTTTGTTTAATTCACTTTAGCATATTTAACTAAACTAAACTCAGTAGCCCAACAGCCCATGAGGACCAAGGCCTACTGTCCACATCTCTGTTTTCATGATCTTGGATACTGAGGTGCATAAGCAGATGTTCTGGGCATGTGGTCAATCAGACGCAAAACCCCCAGTGTTTAGTTCCCAAGAAAGCTTAGTACTCCTTTATCGATCCACTGAAAGGATGAAAGGCTGGCTCGACCTTGACCAGCCTGGGATTTGAACCCCGAACCTGTGGCGTGGAAGCGTGATACGCTTCAACTCTGCCACTGGGGTTCCATTAGCATATTAACCATGGGAAAAAATCACTGACCTGAACGTCTAATACTTTGATGAATTCAGAGACAAAAATGTAGTGTCTATCATTTTTCGAAATTTTTTCCAGATTCAATAATTTTTTCTCTGAGAATGAGGGAAATCCTCGAATACAATTAAATATGTATTGAAATGTATTAATCTCGGAAAGGTAGAGTATTATATTGCATTGCTTATGTTTCAAGTCATTTTAAAAAATGTGCATTCTCTACAAATAATCCTCATACTAGAAACTATGTGCTAAAAATACACTGATGGAAATAAAAATCCCCAAAACAAGGAGTTGGGTTAGATAAACGAAGTTTTGTAGGCGTGTTTATACATCTGAAAGATGATTGATTCAAAATTTGCGGGAGGTGCATAAGTGTGGTTTTAGTTTGCACTGTAAAGTTCGTGAGCGTTATTTATCGTTGAGATATGACGTAGTGAGTTGATGTTAGTCAAGACTGCTTTTAAGAAGACTCTTCCTACCTCGGAGCCTATAATGGTTATATATTGATGACAAGAGGGCCAGGTCAGCGCCTTCAATCTACCTTTCTACGGCCTAGACACACACTAAACCTGCATCTGGAGTTAAGGTTTGGGGAATAATTTCCTATGATAGCAGGTGCATTTCTGTGGTTATTCCACGCACTCAGACTGCAAACTTAAGCGGAAGTCTAGAAATTTTCAAACTCTTGCGCTGCCATTTATGAAAATTATTCAAGGGGTGTTTTCAAACAGGATAACGTGCACCCTCGTACCGCTGTTGTAACCCAAATTGCTCTACAGAGTTTCGATGTGGGTCTTGACCTGCTAGATCTGCTAGATTTTTCTCCTATATAGCACGAATTGGATGGCAACTTCAACGTCATCCACATTTAGACTAAGTACTCTTATATTGACCGACTAAGTCAGTATATGAGTGTTTAATATGTGTGATTCCATCCCACAAACAAATATTTGGTACCTCTACGACAAAATGTATGCATGTTTGTGTTATAAAACTCTGGTGGTGGTTGCACCGGTTATGAATGTATCATTATTTCACTTGGAAATGGCTCTTTTAACCCTTACATTAAATTATGGTTTTGAAATTTTAATCAATTAAGTATGTGATTTTAATCAATACAGAAAAATGTATTGTTGAAGTTGTTGTTGTTTCTAATACCACCTGTCTGACGGTGTCAGATCGAGGCCCACGAAATTTATCACAGCAAGGGGCTAGGTCTACACCTGTCGTTAGCTTTTAGCTTTGAGCACCATGCAGGCGACAGTGCGATTTGGCTCAGTTCATACACGATGGATGGCGACACCACCTATCTCCACCTCCACAATTTAGGCTTGTAACTGGAGGGGAGGGAAATATTCTCCAGCCCCCTGCACCCGTGGTTGCTACGGCCGCCCACAAGATTTTCGGACCCACTGATTTGACGGGTACGTACTCCGTGTGTACTCGGAGGGTATTTGGTGACATAGAGCATTAAACCCAGGCCTTCTGGTCTTGCGTCCGATGCTCTAACCCCTAGGCTACCCACGGCCCTTGTTGAAGTTTCATTAATTAACAAAAATTGTTTTTTCTTGGCATTGAGAATTTTTTTTCATTAGTATATTTATGAATTGAGCAACAAATTTTCTTTAGATAAAAAAAAAACATTTGTGATAAAAATTGCAGTGAATGCTAGTTAAATTATATTTTTTTAAGCACCATATGAAACTCTTTTGAACAATTACCTTTAAAGGAATATAATACCAATTTTTAAAAATATGTCTGGGAAATTTTATTGCACTGTTTCAAAAAACAATTTAGTTCGTATAATGTGGTTTGAGGTCTTATTCTAATTCAGAGAAGTCTTATAACTGAGATTCTTCATTCTGTAACTTGGTCTTGCAAAAACGTGCTTTATATTCTTACATTAAAAATTGTCAATTTTTATATTATTATTGGTAATTACTTTACTGTTACTTTGATCCAGAAAATAATTTCCATTAAAATACAGAATACCCGAGAAAATAATAAATTTTTAAAAAATCTCTTCAGATAATCCAGGAAATATAAAATGGCTAAATTTTTACCGATATCGCATTGGCCAATGAAAATTTTTCTTTAAAAGACCAAATTCCCCGAAAATTATTCACCAAAACAAAGAAAAAATTGAAACATTGTAACAAAAAGTCGTTAGAGCTATTATCTATTTATTTTATAAGCAATAAAGAAAACATTATCCTTCGAAAGAAAAAGAAATTTTACATATTGCATCAAATGATAATATTTAACAGGAAAAAAATGTTAACTAATCTCTTATAATTCGATGACCTTGGGTATGAAAATAATGAGTGATTATTTCATTTCGAATTTCTTCCTTTTCTTTCAGTACAGGAGCAGAGAAAATGATAACGCATTTTTTTTTATTGGTTAACGGTTTTTCTTTCTGCTTTAAATCTCATTTTACGTAGCTTTGATCTCTCTTCTCCCCCCCCCTCCCTCTTCTAGGACAGGGATGGCGAACCAGTGACACACGTGCCATCAGTGGCACACGACACAATATTTTGGGCACGTCAGGGATCAAAATGAGTTGCATTTTATTTCAAAATAACAAAGTTCACTAGGAGAAGAAGTATTATGAACAAACTCCAGTGATCAGTCGCGGGGAGCACACTCGTTTGTTGTCTTAGTTACTTCAAGGGCTACGATTGCTTATGCAAAATTTGTCTACACATAGCATAGTCAATTTCGTTGCCACAACTGTATCTTAAAGTTTATTTGTGTTATATTTACGATTTTTAACTTATTTAACATGGCTAGTTCAGCAAAAGAACAAAAAGTGCAAGATAGTAAGTGAAACAAAGAATTTCAAACTTGAACATGGAAATATGGCATTTTTTAGTAAAGGCGACAAAGCGGTGTGTGTTTTATGTTCTGGAAAAGTGATATGCAGAACATTGTCGTTAAAACGGTATTTTGAAACGAATTATAAATCTTCTTGTCTAAAATGTGAACCACAGCAAAACTAATTACTTGCTTAGAAACCGTTTAGCAGATAACTCCAATTCAGCGTGCATTTTACTAAAAGTAACATCTTACAAACCTAATATAAGTAATATGCCATCCAATCTGCAACATTAGAGGTTCCACTATATATATAATGTTACGTTATAAATGAATCACGCGTGCAACTAAAAGATTTACAACTATACAGAGCAAAAGCTATTTTTCGTAGTAAATAAAGAGTTTTGAGTTAGTACTCAATCCACAATTTTCTCAATAGTCACAATTCAAATTTATTTGATGCCACATGTATACCTCATTAAGGCGATATGGTACCATCTTGACCATTTTTTTTTAATATTTGATATTTGGTTTTAATTGTATTTCATAAAGGTTAATATTTAATAATAATTCCATACAAAAAATGTTTAATTTGTTGCAAAATGTTTGTAAAACTTAAATTTTTTTAGCTTTTTTAAACATTTTTTAAATCCCTAAAGCTTTTTTAAATATGTGTCTTTTCTTTCAAATTTTTTTTCCATGTACCTTATAATATACTACATAAAACTATGCATGGGTTTTTTCTGCTGCTGCTCTTTAATTTTTTATTAATTTTTTTATAGTTTAACTTCCAAAAATTCCTAAAAAAACATTAATTTTGATTTTGAACTTTTTAGAAAAGTACTAAACATGTTAGAGCTAATTCCATCCACAGTTTTACAAAACATACATTTCAAAACATGTATAAAAAATTTCAAACCCATACTACAATTTTATCAAAAAAGCCTTAGGGTTTTCAATAACAGTATATGTACAAAAATTCAACATGGAGAAATATGAGTTTGAAGTTTTCATTCCATGAATATAGCATGATATAATATTCATCGAATAGTCTGAAACTTTTATGAAATATTAATTAGTTTATTTTAAACTACTTACCATAAAAAATTGCACAAATGTAGAACAATTAAACAGTATACTACCATAATGAATATATAGAAAAAAACGAATGAAAGATCAATATTTCATAAAACTTTATCTTAATAATTATTTAAAAAAATAAATACACACTTCAGAGCTAATTCCCTGCTCAGAGCTAATGCACAACATGTACAAAAGATGTTTATGCCTTTATTTTTTATTTCCATGATTTTAAAAGCCTTCGCATGTTAAATATTGTACACGAATAAAAGCAAAATCAAATAATTTATAGGTAAAATACATCAAAATCTAAGAACTGTATATGTGCATTTGTTTAAATAAATATCTTAAAATATTTTAATAATAAAAGTGTTGAATCTCGCACACATGGGGTATATATATATCACCAAAAACAAATATATAAAAATGGGAGAGTTTTTCTATTCTTGCGAATTAGATTTTTAATTATCTGAGCCTATCAAAATGAGATTTAGTATTTGTGCTTTGAGAGAATCCGTTTTGAAGTTTTAATTTCATTCATAATAATATCATAAAAAGCACGCACAACTTTTAAATCTTGACCAAATCCATTTGATCTTCAATAAACAATACACGAACTGGAATTTTTGCCTGATTTGCACAATTCTTTCTTAAAATGATTTATTACTGCATATATAATGTCAATATCATTGATGCGCATTAGAAAAATAATTAATTCATTTTTTATCAGGCTCTTTTCTAGCAGATAATCCGAAATGTAGGTGTGGTAGTTGCTGTTTAGCATCAAACATTGCTCCATTACTTAATGAAAAATACAGGTAATGCTTTGAAATTTTGCAGGCATATTTATAAGGATTCGGGGTATCAAATAAGCCAATAAAAAGTTTTCGACAGTTTAATGATTTTTAGGGTACCATATCGTCTTAAACACTTCTTTAGAAAAAATGGCGCATTGATCCATAAAGATCCATCCTTGAAATAAAGTGTCCAAAAAGTATGACTACACTTTCAAAAATGAAGTAAAAATAAATTCTGATTTTTACTTATGGTTTTTACGTTCCCTAAAGAAAAAATTAAAGTTTTTCTTTAATGAAATGGAAACTATAGATGCTTCAATGTTCCCGTTTCGCAACATCCTCGTTTCAAAATGGCTGCATTTCAAGAACAAACGCAAGCTGTAGATAGCTCTAATTTAAGTTTGCAACATACCTACAGCGTAAATTGGACACCATCACACTGGAGTTTGGAAGCGAGAAAGAGTTCTCCGAGTGAGATAGATGGAAAGAGAAAAACCGATACCATGGCTTCTTAGATCTTTAAACATAACACCTTGCACTTTTACTTGAAAAACATTGTTTACCCATTTCAGTTAGGGCCCTGCTGAAATGAAAAGTCTAATTGCAGTGGCCATTCAGAATGTTGATCCTACAATGCTTCATAAAACGCGGCTAGAAATGTAGTACAGACTCGATGTATTCCGCGTAACTAATGGTGCAAACACTGAAATCATGCAATAAAGCATTGAAAAAAAATTAAACGAGTCTTACAGTAGTCGCATATGATGTGTAACATCTGACTTGTTATCGTGGTAAATACGCAATAGTGACTTTAATCCTGAAAGAAATGACTCGGTTATGACTGGAAATAATTTTATATCGAATAATTGTATCTTTAATGAAAATTTTATTTAATTAACATTAGGAGTAATGCAGTTTTTATCAAAAATATTTATTATTGTTCAATTTTGGGAAGAGTGGAGACAATAGATTTATGAAAACTTAAGTATGACACATATACTTGTGATTTCAAAGTATTTAAAAATCTTTGAAAAGCGGCGTCAATAACAGTACCACTGTTAGTTGTCGAAACATTTCGATTAGTGTTCATTTCGAGCTGGAGTTCATCTTTCAGAAAAGATATGAGCGGCTCAGCTTCTGGCAAACTGAAGTTAATGTTAAAATCACCTCTCAAAATCATGGGAAGCGAGTGATAGTTTTTTTTAAAGAGCAGAACCACCTTCGGTATACGGTAAAAGTACAAAATGCAGGAAATCTTTAATTTTTTAACTGTTTGATTCAGATAAATGTATGCGACCACCAAAATGACAAGACTTGCTGGTATGTGCGGTAGGCGGGCGTCTTAATTGCTACTACAGTTGGACCCCCAGACGAGGGTAGCGAAGAGACACCGTCAAGCTCATGCTTAAAAATTAGAAATAGTAGAGAAAATCAAAAATACCCGTTTAGTTAATTAGTTAGTTTTTTTAATCGAGAAATATTTTTTAATCACAATTAAAAATATTATATTGACAGTGACAGGAATTAACCTCAAAGTATGAAAATGATAAGCACTTAAATATTTATTCAAATAATTCCATATTACTTACTCCTATTTTTTTTAAGAATGATGAGCTTTGTCAGACGCTTAACAGGAAATATAATTATTAATATATAGTTTACACATATATAAATATATCCTCAGAGAGATTTCACACACAACGAGCCCTGAGACTTTGACAATATAGTGTAAGAATCGCAAGTTTATTCTGTATGAAGTCTAATAAGACTTGCTGGTATGTGCGGTAGGCGGGCGTCTTAATTGCTACTACAGTTGGACCCCCAGACGAGGGTAGCGAAGAGACACTGACAAGCGCATGCTTAAATATTAGAAATATTAGAGAAGGTGGCGTGGCAGGAGCAGACACATAACATTTCGTGGGCTGAGCCGACACAAACTCATCGTGGTTTGAGCCGACACATTCCTCCCCCCCCCCTCTTAGAACAGATTCGATTACCGAATTACAAAGATAAATACATTTTTGCCAATCAAATTTAATTACTTGTATTAAATTGTTAAGATGTTATAGTGCGAATACATTTTAAACATAGCGAAATGTAATAGAAATAAAAACTTTCAGAGAAATATTTAAAA